>ML368564.1:262-29751 GCA_005239525.1 Nicotiana knightiana | reverse complement strand
GTCTGCGTCGTGCCGCGACGTTAAATCAGGCGCTTGTTGGGAGGCAACCCAGCCTGTATATCTATTCATTATTTTTTTAGTGTCAATTTTGTGTTGTTTTTATTTTGCAGAGCGGGGAAGTCTGAGTACCCAAAAGTTGAAGCTGAGGGGCATGTTTGAGCTTAAGTGTGGGGACATCCCGACTCTAAAGATTGAGAATCATGTTCGGGTTATGCCCGAGAGGGTCTCAGGGAGTATTTATGACCCTTGTTTTAATGTTTTTCTTTGTGATAATGCATCAAGGACTATGCATAACATAAGTGTGGGGAGGGGAAACTACTTTCTGAAGTGAAGTGTAATTGTATAAAATTATTGTTTTTAGTTTTAGAAAAATCTCGGATTTTTCCTAACGATGGATCTGTTGGACAATTTTCTTGAGGGATAAAGTCCGATCTAAAAACACCAAAAAGATTTTTTTATTTTTTATTTTTTTGATAGTTAGGTAGTATCCCTTGGTTTTTCTTTGGGCACCGGTTCTTTTCCAAGGGTGTAACTTGAACCGGGCACTTCAAATTATTTTTGTTTTTTTAGAGTAGTTAGGAAGAAACTGAGTAACTTAGAAATACCCTATGACATGTTTGATGCCGGCATATCAGGTTATGACATACATTCTGATTTCCCTTATATTTGGTTTGACATGTGATGTCTGAGTAAAAATAAATAGCCTATTTTGTGATTCCTTAGCTCAGTTGCTCGACTTGTATGCTACATAGTGTAATATATCTTAATTCTCTCAATTTTGTGTGCTTTCTTGACTTGTGAGTTGAATAAAACCGTTGTGATTGAGTCATGTGCAATGTGTGAGTGAGGTTTAGTGATTTTCTATGCTATCCTGTGTAGTCTAGAACTTGCCCCGTGTGTTAATCGAAGTGAAATATTAGGTTATGCTAGTCTAGGAGATGACGTAGGCATTTTCTTGCTTGATCATGGATCTGCTTGTCACATAAAAATTAAAAAATTTCATTGCTAGCCCCTTTGATCCGTTTGACCTTTTCTTTGGTGCCTACATTACAAGACATACCCCTCTTTTGTTCTTAAATTGAGATTTTTGCACCTTTTCCTCCTAAGGCACTTAGTCGCTAAAAGAAGTAAGGTGAGATATTGGGGAGTATCTTTTGAGTGTAGCCATGGAAAGGCCTGTTAGTGCACTAAAAATTGTATTCAAAATCTACTAGCCAATGAACTTTCATGTATGAAGTGTGTGTAGGAAAGAAAGAAAAAAAATGATAATAAAAGTATGTACAAAAAGATACACACCTCCAAATTTTTATCAATTTGTGCTAGTGAAAATATAGAAGTGCTTAATTGAAAAAGGGCTATGTTGAATATGAATTGTGGCAAGGAAATTGGTTGAGAAGAATATGTGTTGATTTGTGATGATAGTGTATTAAAGTGCTTAGGAGGGTTAGTCACTATTCCTAAATATATCCTACCCGTCCCTTAGCCTACATTACAACCTTAAAAGTCCTAATTGATCCTAGATTTGGCTAACTTGAATTAGTGGAGATCTACACTACGGGCAAGCTTATGGTACGACCACGGGATGCATATGAATTCTTTGTGAGAGTGAGGGAAATTGTTCAATTGTGTGATGTCCTTAAATTATGTTCAAAAGCATAATTGAATGTGTGGACTAGTTATATTCACTCTTTTGTTGTTGGTGAGGGCACATGATCTCATGAACGATTGGTAATGTTGTAACTTTCTTGTTGGGTAGGTGCGTGAATTGAGAGGGCTTAGTAGTTGCAAGTTGACGATTGAGGTTAGGTGGTTGCAATTAGGTTATTGGTATGATTGATTAAATTGTTATACTTGGTCATGTTTAAAGAAGGGGAAGAATGTGAAATTTTGTATGTTCATACTTGATTGCCGGTATCGATCATAGTTAAGGGGTAGGGTGTGTGATTGAAAAGTAAAATACTCCTTGATAATGAACTTGGTACGTGTTGAAGGGTAGTAGATTGTCCCAGTGCTCGAGGACGAGCAAGAGTCTAAGTGTGGGGTGTTGATGTGTGGCTATAATTCATGGTTTAAAGCATTATGTACCTTACATTTTATGTGCGTTAATGATAAAAATACACGTTGTATGTGCGTAATGGAGTCTATTACATATGTAGGTGAACTGGAGATGGAAGCCGAGCTAAATGGATGCATAAACGTCAAAAATATGCTCAAGAGTCAAAAAGGAGTGAACCGGGCTATAGCCGGGCGTTTGAGCTGTAAAGCTTGGTCATACCAGGCTATAGCTGGGTGTTTGGGCTATAAAGCCTGGTAGGACCAGGCGTTTGGGGGGGGGCGTTAGAGCCCTAACGCCAAGCCTGGCCAGGCTTTATCCGGGCGTTTGGGCCATAAAGCCTGGTCCCTAGTCCGGTCCAATCCGAGTTTTGAAGGTTTTAAGTATTTTCCGATTTAAATAGAAGTCTCCTACACGTTTAGGATTTGTCCTAAACATATAAATAGACCCAAAAACACAACTTTGAGGGGAGGATGCCATTTTTGGAGAGAAGATACACACTGGATCGTTAGGAAGCAAAGGATTTCTCAGTTTTCTTCATCTTATTCTAGTATTTTCAATTTATGCAACACTTATGCAATTATTTGATTCTAGCATGAGTGGCTAAACACCCACTGTTCTGGGGTTGTGGTTTAACCATGAATATTTTTATTCAACATTAAGTTAACCTTGATTATATGTCACTCAATATATGGTTGTTTCTTCAATTCTGCATTTAATTGCTTAATTGTCTGGCCAGCAGTTAGGTTCTATATACTATCTATGTTATTCTTGGGAAAGTCGTATATAGATTAGAGAATAATTGAAGAGAGCACGATATTAACCCTTCAGGGGAGCGGATTTGTGGTTAGGATAGGAATATACCTAGTCACCGTGCTTAATTAAACATCGTAATCTTAATGCATTGTAATAGATTAATTTCATAGGAATATAGGCGTTAAGCTATTGAGAATAAGCGAGTAGTGCTTCGGGAGAAGGCTATGAGAGCAATTATCGATTAATTAGTAACCATGAGTGAATTATATGAAAGGGAGAGTTAATTAGAATGAAATATGCGTGGTGAATTGATCACAACCCTCGAATATTTGTCTCTACTGAATACGCACAACAATACTCTCGTTACTTGATAATTAGTTCTTTCATAGAATCGTAGTATAAAATAGTTACATTCCTGAATTTTATTTTGGATTGATTTAAATAACAATTAGAGGGATTTTGCAAGTAGTTTACGCAAGTCCCTGTGGGTTCGACATTCGATTTAACATTATATTACATGCTACGACCAGCTATACTTGCGTGTGCGTTTGGGACCAACATAGTCCCAATTTAAATATGCAATGCAGTACATGGGGAAAGCTCCCGAAATCTCGTCTGTAGTCCCAATATAAATATGCAATGCAGTACAAGGGGAAATCTCCCGGAATCTCGTCCATAGTCCCAATTCAAATATGCAATGCAGTACAGCGGCAAAGCTCCCTGAATCTCGTCCGTAGTCCCAATTTAAATATGCAATGCAGTACAGGGGGAAAGCTCCCGGAATCTCGTCCGTAGTCCCAATTTAAATATGCAATGCAGTACAGGGGGAAAGCTCCCGGAATCTCGTCCGTAGTCCCAATTTAAATATGCAATGCAGTACAGGGGGAAAGCTCCCGGAATCTCGGCCGTAGTCCCAATTTAAATATGCAATGCAGCCAACTGAGGAAAACAATCAGAATGCGACAAAAACAACACACATTGCCACAATGGCGCAAAAGCAACAAAAGACAGAATGCAAGGTGCGACGAGCAAATCAATACAAAGACTTGAATTACAAGAATGGTAAAAACTCACTCATAAGGAGTAGTCACTGAAGGGAATACCAAGCACAAGTGAAACGATATAACGAGGGGAAAACAAAGCAAATATAACAACGATTCACAATATTCAAGTCATCAATAAGAAACTAATCATCCCGGCAAGGGAAACAGCTATAACCAATATCGCCTAAACAATCAACTTTACAGAATAAAACTCAGCTTGAACAATTCTCAGTAATAGGCAACACAAATGAAATACCATCAACATGGATGATTATCAACTAAACCTAAGTAGCACTTGAGGGAAGATCATATAAATCATAATGTATGACTCATGGGCATGCTTGACACCAACGTATAGATATTCCAATCACTGCTAAACAATTATAGGGCGAGATTATGCTAATTCTAGTCAAATAGGCAGTTTATGAAGGAAGGTATAGCACGACGGTAGAAAAGGTAAAGTCTTCAGTTAATTCAATTAAGATCAAATGAGCAACAAAGGAAAACTAAGCAAGTAATTTCTAATTGAAGCAGAAGAGATGAACTAGCAATCGGAACTCAGATATAACAAATACAACTTCATACATAGGAAATATAAGGACCTAAGAATCGTAAAAGGCCAACCTATTTGAAAATAAGTCCGAGTACGCACTCGTCACCTCGCGTACCGGGCTACAATCAAAATAGAAGAATCAATCCTAAGGGGTAGTTCCCCCACACAAGTTTAGGCAAGATACTTACCTCGAAGACGACAATCTGGTACTCTAAAACGGACTTCACAGGCGGAAAGACCTCCTGACGGCTCAAAATCAACTAAAAACACTTCAAAATACACATAAAACGTATAAGGAACTATTCCGACTAATAAAGTTTTAATCTTTACAAAATATAAAAATCGACCCTCGGGTACTAATATAAAAATATACTAATAATGATGCAATAAACACGAAGACCTAATTATTAGACACCCAAACCACCGAGCCACAGCTAACACCACAGAGCACACGTCCCGTAAGCTAAACTAAAGAAGCACATAACGAAATGACTGAATATGAAAATAGAAACATATAAAGGGACTATCAAACAAGCCCATAGGCATAACTCTCTATCAATACTGACTTAAGAGAGCAATATAACAAGGAAGAATCAAGGCATATGAACAAATCGCAAGGATCCCATTCTGATATAACTTCCACCGCGGTACTCAGCCCAGTCCAAACATATCAAATCAAAAAAGGTCACGAGGGCCTCGCCCTCAACTTTATATCACATGCCGAATATATATCATACCAATTGAAATCTCCCGCTAACTCATCTCAGCTAACAAAATTATAACGCTCACTTAACTCATATCTCAATAGAGTATCAAATCACAACTCGTAAATAAAATACTTAGGAAAAATCACATAAAGCTCACCATGATGAACAACAAGGACTCACTTCTAGTCTCACCCCTCTAATTGAGGAATAAAAAATGATAGACATGGGTACCCCTCACAGAATCTCCCAATAGGAGAAAGCATGAAAAACAATATAGTGCAAAGCATGAAACTCACTTAAAGCAACAATTAAGGGAAACTCGTCCCGACCAACAGAACTATAATGAGAATACAAATGGTGCCCCTTTTTAACACATCAAAACATACCTGGGAGATAATATCTGGCATAACGGCCTCTAGTTTACTATATGAAACACATCAATGGGTCAGGCCTCCCCCTCTTGGGCGCCCTCTACTCACCTGAATACCCTGATATAACGCATCTTCTCGGAGCCTGGGAAAATTTCTCACCCTGTAACTGGTATCTCCACACTCAAAGAAACCTCTCTACTGGCAAGGCTGTGAAAAATGTGTGATACGAGTACTCTGAGACCCACGAGTACCTGAAACCCCATGCGAATCTGGCAATGCAAACTGAACTGGCTGACCCATAAAACCTCTACTGTGATGCACCCTGCCTCCAAAATAAGGACCAGCAGATCTCTCCGGTCTACGAGGCCTCCTCGCCTCCCTGGACTCTCTCTCCTGATCTCATCTGTTCTCTCGCTCCCCGTCCCACATGCCCTATAACCGGCGAGCGATCCCTACCACCTGCTGAAACAAAACATACGACTCCAACTCTCGAGCCATGCTGAATCGAATATCATGCTTGAGCCCTTCAATGAATCTACGGACTCGCCTTCTAACTGTAGCGACTAAGGCAGGTGCATGCCTAGCCAAATCACTGAATCTGATGGCATACTCTAATACTGACATAGTGCCCTAGCGCAACTGCTCAAACTTCATGCTTCATGCAGCCCGAAGGGACTGGGGTACAAACTCTCTCAAGAACATCTATGAAAACTGACTCCACGTAAGTGAAGCTGACTCGACCGACCTACCCAACTCACATTCCTGCCACATCTGATAAGCCGCTCCCTGAAGATAGACCGTAGTAAAAGCAACCCCACTTGTCTCAACAATATCTAAAGTGCGGAGGATGCTATGGCACTCCTCCAGAAAACCATGTGCACTCTCTGAAGCCAATCCGCTAAATGTAGGAGGGTTATATCTCTTGGACCTTGAAAATCTAAGTTGCTCTCCCTCAGATGTTGCTGCTCTGACCATGAGCTGAACTGGAACCACAGACTGTGTTACTATGACACCTGGACCCTGACCAACGTGAACTCGCTGCTCTGGAGTGTGGACACTGGGAGTCTGAGCTCCTCCGCCGGTCGGTGAAGTAACTGGTGCAACCTGAAATAACCCCGCCTGAGCCAATGTACGAAACATGCTCAGTAACTGTGCTAAAGTCTCCTGAAGTCCGGGGGTAACAACAGGCGCCTCTGGTGCCTGCCCCCCAACTGGATTTGCTGGTGGCTCCACAACAGCTGCTCTGGTAGGTAGCCTAACTATGGCACGTGCTCCTTGTCGACCTCAGCCTCTTCCCCTAGCAACATATGTCTCGGGGGTAACATCATCAGGAACCGCGGCTCGTGTCCTCACCATCTATGAGAGAATAGAATGATAAATTTCAACTTCAAGGTCAATGAACTCGCACGATAAGAATGAAAGAAATGAAATTGTCTT
Source organism: Nicotiana knightiana (assembly GCA_005239525.1). NCBI lineage: Eukaryota > Viridiplantae > Streptophyta > Magnoliopsida > Solanales > Solanaceae > Nicotiana > Nicotiana knightiana. Next base: position 22,831 of record ML368564.1, on the reverse strand, counting down.
AATAGTTTGGTAGCCTCTCGAAGATAAGTACAGACGTCTCTGTACCGATCCGTAAGACTCTACTAAACCCGCTTATGATTCATACCACCTATGAACCTAGAGCTCTGATACCAACCTGTCACGACCCAAATCTTCCTCCGTTGGGTATCGTGATGGAACCTCGTCTTAGAGACTAGGTAAACCTAACATTTACTAAATAACAGTAATAATAAAGGAAAATCCAACAGTCTCGATATAGAATCTTTAGAAAATTACAATTTCCCAAAATCGGTAATACAAGTCATAAGCTCTACGAAATTTTTCTACAACTCCTAAATACAAATTTTTAGAAATAGTAAGGAAAGTTGAATAAAAACAGGAAGGTGACTCCGAAGCCTGCGAACACAGCAGCAGGTTACCTTGAGTCTCCTCGGCAATGATCCGCGCAGCTACTAACAGCAATTACCTGGATCTGCACACAAAAATATGCAGAAGTGTAGTATGAGCACACCACAGCGGTGCCCAGTAAGTATCAAGACTAACCTCGGTGAAGTAGTGATGAGGACTAGTCAACACACCGCTGGTCTAATAAATTATACAGACATCAAACATATAAATGACCGAACATAATATCTATCTAAAGATTTTACGATATAATTAAAGACATGAAAATATAATGTGGAAAGGATTACCAAAAATTAGTCAACGGAATAGCATAATAATACACAGAAGAATGGACAGAAATACGAGCCAAAACCGGAAACCACCACAAAATAAGAACATTGGTAACTCAGCACTGCGCCAGTTTGTTCACATCAGGCCTTAGCCAATAAATACGATAAATTGGTGAAAAATTTTAAACCGCAATTTATATTGAAGCTTTAAAGATATAATCATTTCTGGATAGAATAATTTTCCTTGAAACATACTTTCTTCGTACATGCATACATACATACATACATACATACATACATACATATATATAGTTCTTTCAAAATACATGATTTTCAAATATACTCCCCCAATAAATGCATTTCAATATCATTTTCTGCAAGACAAATGCTTTTCAAATATACCTTTGAAATAAAAAATTTTTTATCATAATCTCCTCAAGATAAATCTACCGGAACTCAGTCCGTAACTCAGAATTTGTCATGCAGTATAGGGGGAAAGCTCCCGAAATCTCGTATGTAGTCCCAATTTAAATATGCAATGCAGTACAAGGGGGAAAGCTCGCGAAATCTCGTCCATAGTCCCAATTTAAATATGCAATGCAGTACAGGGGGGAAGCTCCCGGAATCTCGTTCGTAGTCCCAATTTAAATATGCAATGCAATGCAGGGGGAAAGCTCTCGGAATCTCGTATGTAGTCCCAGTTTAAATATGCAATGCAGTACAGGGGGAAAGCTCCCGGAATCTCGTCTGTAGTCCCAATTTAAATATGCAATGCAGTACAGGGGAAAGCTCTCGGAATCTCGTCCGTAGTCCCAATTTAAATATGCAATGCAGCCAACTGAGGAAAATAACCAGAATGCAACAAAAACAACACACATTGCCACAATGGCACAAAAGCAACAAAAGACAGAATGCAAGGTGCGACGAGCAAATCAATACAAAGACTTGAATCACAAGAATGGTAAAAACACACTCATAAGGAGTAGACACTGAAGGGAATACCAAGCACAAGCCAAACGATATAACAAGGGGAAAAAAAACAAATGTAACAACGATTCACAATATTCAAGTCATCAATAAGAAACCAATCATCCCGGCAAGGGAAACAGCTATAACCAATATCGCCTAAACAATCAGCTTTACAGAATAAAACTCAGCTTGAACAATGCTCAGTAATAGGCAACACCAAGAAAATACCATCAACATGGATGATTATCAACTAAACCTAAGTACAACTTAAGGATAAATCATATAAATCACAATGTACGAATCAAGGTCATGCTTGACACCAACGTATAGATATTCCAATCACTACTAAACAATTATAGGCGAGATTATGCTAATTCTAGTCAAATAGGCAGTTTATGAAGGAACGTATATCACGACGGTAGCAAAGGTAAAGTCTTCAGTTAATTCAATTAAGATCAAATAAGCAACAAAGGAAAACTAAGCAAGTAATTTCTAATTGAAGCATAAAGAGATGAACTAGCAATCGGAACTCAGATATAACAAATACAACTTCATACACAGGAAAAATAAGGACCTAAGAATCCGAAAAGGCCAACCTATTTGCAAATAAGTCGGAGTACACACTCGTCACCTCGCGTACACGGGCTACAATCAGCATAGAAGACTCAATCCTAAGGGGTAGTTCCCCCACACAAGGTTAGGCAAGATACTTACCTCAAAGACGATAACCTGGTACTCTAAAATGGACTTCTCGGGTGGAAAAACCTCCGAACGGCTCAAAATCAATTAAAACCACTTCAAAATACACATAAAACGTATAAGGAACTACTTCGAATAATAAAGTTTCAATCTTTACAAAAATATAAAAATCGACCAAAAAATCGACACCCGTGCCCCCATCTCGGAACCTGTCAAATTTTACAAAATCCGAATACCCATTCCGATATGAGTTCCACCATACCAAATTTACCAAATTCCTATGCCATTTCATCCCTCAAATCATGAATTTTCATTGTGAGAATTTTCTTTAAAAACCCACATTTTCTTCAACCCAAAACACAACTTAAATAATGAAAACAAAGACTAAATCATGGAATATATATAATTCTAGGTGAAGAACAACCCACTCGATTAGCTAGAAAATCCCCAGAAATCGCCCCCAAATCCGTAGTCCAAAGCTCCAAAAAGTGAAGAAAATGGCTAACCCTCGTTTATAAGAATCTGCCCAGGACATCCGCACCTGCGACCACTTAACCGCACCTGTGCAATCGCAGGTGCGAAACAAAAGCCGCACATGCGCTCCAACCCGGACCTGCACCCAAGAATCGCCCCTACAGGGGCCGCACCTGCGCCCCAAAGTTCCGCACCTGCGGAGGCTGCCCAGTCCGCTTATTCTCGCACCTGCATGATATTTTCCGCACTTGCAAAGCTCGCACATGCGGTCCCCTATCCGCAGGTGCAGCCACACCAGAGCAGCAGCACTAGCTGCATTCCCAAACTTCAAACATACTGATAACCGTCCTAAACCATCCCGAGCCCCTCGGGACCTCAACCAATTACACCAATAGGTCACTTACCAATGCATGAACTTAGTCAAACTCTTGGAACACCCAAAACAACATTAAAACATCGAATAAATCTCGGATTCAAGCCTCGAATTTCTAAACTTCAAAAATACTCCAACGATGCTGAAACAAACCAAACCACATTCGAATGACCTAAAATTTTGCGCACCCATCACAAATGATGCTATCAACCTATTCCAGCCTTCGGAACTCCATTCCGACCCCGATATCAAAATTTCACCCATCGGTCAAAATTCTAACTTTTGCCGAATGACCTCAGATTACTTTACGGACCTCCAAAACCAATCCCGGACGCGCGCCCAAGTCCAAAATCACCATACGAAGCTGTTAAATTAACCAAAACTCATTCCGAGGCTGTTTACAAAAAAGTCAATCCTCGGTCAACTTTCACCCCTTAAGCTTCAAAAATTGAAATTTTCCTTCCAATTCGACTTCGGATTATTCGGTAACTGAATCCAACCACGCACGCAGGTCAATATACACAATGTGAATCTATTCAAGACCTTACGCCACTGAACGAGGCTTATATTCTCAAAATGACCGATCGGGTCATTACATGAACTCACTGCCCGACCATCGCACATGGGGTGCTGGGGTCGCACCTGCCCTTGCGCACGTGCGGAAGTTCTTCTGCTTCTGCGGAAAATGGAAATGGCCACTGGGGCCGCACCTGCGGACAATTGTCCGCTTCTGCAGCCCCGCTTATGCTCATGAAGTCTGCATCTGTGGAAAAAGGGGAAGCTGGCCTGGGTCGCACCTGCGGCCTTCCTCTCGCACCTGCGGCCCAAGGTTCCCAGGTGCGAGCATACCAGAACCGGTGCACCAGTAGATTTTACAAGTTTAAAAACATCCCGAAGCCTACCCGAAACTCAGTCGAGCCCTCAAGTCACTAAACCAAACATGCACGCAAGTCTAAAAACATCATACGGACTTGCTCGTGCGATAAAATCACGAAAATAACATATAAGACTACGAATTTCACCTCAAAACTCATAATTTTTCTCAAGAACACTTCAATTTCACTATTTCTCAACCGGAAATCCGAATCACGTCAAATCAACTCTGATTCTTACCAAATTTCACAAATGGGATATAAAAATCATAACAAACCCGTATCGAGCTCCGGAACTAAAATGCGGGCTCGATACCAATGGTTTAACCATTAATTCATTTCTTTATTTCATTAAAATCCAGCAAAATAATTTCTTTCAAAAATTGATTATTAAGGTTAGGGACCTCGGAATTCAATTCCGGGCATACGCCCAAGTCCCATATTTTACTGCGGACCTCTCGGGATAGTCGGAACAAAGATCCGGGTCCGTTTACTCAAAATATTGACCAAAGTCAACTAAAACTAAATTTTAACTCTAAAAATAACTATTTCTCATATTTTCACATTAAAGCTTTCCGATTTCACACCCGGACTGCACACACAAATCGAGGTAAATAAAATTAATCTTTTTAAGGCTAATAAGCCTGGAATGGAGTCTTAATTTATAAGATTACCCTTTGGGTCATCACAATCTCTACCTCTAAAACAAACGTTCGTCCTCGAACGGATATAGAAAATTACCTGAACTGGCAAACAAGTGGGGCTATCTACTCTACATGTCCGACTCGGGCTCCCAAGTAGCTACCTCAACAGGCTGACCCCTCTACTGCACTCGAACGGAAGGGTAACTCTTTAATCTCAACCGACGAACCTGCCGGTCTAGAATGGCTACCGGCTCCTCCTCATAAGTCAAATATTTGTCCAATTAGACAGAGCTTAAATCTAACACGTGGGACGGGTCACCATGATATTTCTGGAGCATAGATACATGAAATACCAGATGAACTGAGGATAACCCTGGAGGCAACGCTAGTCTATAAGCTACCTCCCCCACTCTATCAAGAACCTCAAATTGTCCGATATACCTAGGGCTCAACTTGCCCTTCTTCCCAAATCTCATGACACCCTTCATGTGCGATACCCGAAGTAATACTCTCTCTCCAACTATTAATTCCACATCACGAACCTTACGATTAGCGTAACTCTTTTGCCTAGACTGAGCTGCATGAAGTCGATCATGTATAATCTTGACCTTATCTAAGGCCTATTGAACTAAGTCTGTATCCAATAACCGAGCCTCTCTCGGCTCAAACCACCCAACTGGAGATCTACACCGTCTACCATATAATGCCTCATAGCGATCCATCTAAATTCTTGATTGATAACTATTATTGTAGGCAAACTGCGCTAACGGCAAGAACTGATCCCAAGAACCTCCAAAGTCAATAACACAAGCGCGAAGCATATCCTCTAAATCTGAATAGTACGCTCGGACTGCCCGTCCGTCTGAGGATGAAATGCGGTGCTCAACTCAACTCGGGTACCCAACTCTCGCTGAACTTCCCTCCAAAAGTGCGAGGTAAACTGCGTACCTCGATCAGAAATAATAGACACGGGCACACCATGAAGGCAAACAATCTCTCGAATATATATCTCTGCCAACCGCTCCGAAGTGTAAGTACTTGCCACTAGAATGAGATGTGCTGATTTAGTCAACCTATCCACAATAACCCAAATGGCGTCGAACTTCCTCTGAGTCCATGGGAGTCCAACAACGAAGTCCATAGTGATACGCTCCCACTTCCACTCACTAATCTCTATCTGCTGAAGTAAACCACCAGGTCTTTGATGCTCATATTTCACCTGTTGGCAATTCAAATAACGAGCCACATAAGAAACAATATCATTTTTCATCCTTCGCCACCAGTAGTGCTGTCGCAAGTCCTGGTACATCTTGCCAGCACCCGGGTGAATAGAATACTTAGAATTGTGAGCTTCTTTAAGAATCAACTCACTAAGGCCATCAACGTTAGGCACACATATACGACCTTGCATCCTCAAAACACCTTCATCTCCAACTATAACCTTCTTGGAGCCACCGTGCCGAACTATGTCCCTAAGGATCATCAAGTGCGGGTCATCGTCCTGCCGATCTTTTATACGTTCGAATAAGGAAGACCGGGCAACTGTACAAGCTAGAACATGGCTGGGCAAAATATCCAACCTCACGAACTGATTAGCCAATGTCAGAATATCTGAAGCTAACGGTCTCTCACTAACCGGAATACATGCAAGGTTATCCATACTTACTGCTTTCCTACTCAACGCATCGGCCACCACATTGGCCTTTCCGAGATGATACAATATAGTGACGTCATAATCTTTCAATAAATCTAACCATCTCCTCTGTCTCAAATTAAGATCCTTTTGCTTGAATAGGTACTGGAGGCTACGATGATCCGTGTAAACCTCATATGGCATGCCATAAAGATAGTGCCTCCATGTTTTCAATGCATGAACAATGGCTACCAACTCTAAGTCATGAACAGGATAATTCTTCTCATGAATATTTAACTGCCTAGATGCATATGATATCACCCTACCCTCTTGCATCAATACCGCTCCCAACCCAACACGGGAAGCATCACAATATACCGTGAAAGATCTTGAATCTGATGGTAACACCAATACCGGTGCTGAAGTCAAGGTTGTCTTGAGCTTCTGGAAGCTCTCCTCACACTCATATGACCATTTAAATGGGTTATCCTTCTGTGTCAGTCTCGTCATCGGGGCTGCTATAGATGAGAATCCCTCCACAAAACAATAGTAGTATCCCGCCAAACCCAAGAAGCTCCTGGTTTCCGTGGCTGAAGTGGGTCTAGGCCAGTTCTTGACTGCCTCTTCGTCTTAGAATCTACCTGAATACCCTCTGCTGATACGACGTGACCCAAGAAAGCTATCGAGTCTAACCAGAACTCACACTTTGAAAATTTTGCATACAACTGATTATCCCTCAAAGTCTGGAGCACTATACGGAGGTGTTGTTCATGCTCCTCCCGACTGGGGGAGTATATAAGAATATCATCAATGAACACAACTACAAAGGAATCCAGATAAGGCTTGAAAACTCGATTCATCAAATCCATAAAAGCTGCTGGGGAATTAGTCAAGCCAAAAGACATCACCAAAAATTCATAGTTCCCATACCTTGTCTGAAAGGCTGTTTTAGGAACATCGGACGCCCTAATATTCAACTAATGGTAGCCCGATCTCAGATCAATTTTCAAAAACACACTGGCACCCTGAAGCTGATCAAATAGATCATCAATTCTCGAAAATGGATACTTATTCTTGATAGTAACTTTATTCAGCTGCCGGTAATCTATGCGCATTCTCATTGATCTATCCTTCTTATTTACAAACAAAACTAGTGCACCCCAGGGCGAGACACTAGACCTGACGAAACCTTTATCAAGAAGGTCTTGCAATAGTTCTTTCAATTTTTTCAGTTTTGGTGGGGCCATCCAATATGGAAGAATAGAAATGGGTTGAGTTCCCGGAGCAACATCAATACAAAAATCGATATCCGTTTCAGGTGGCATCCCCAGCAGGTCTGCAGGAAACACTTCGGAAAACTCCCAAACAATAGGCACTGACTCTATTGGAGAAATATTGGCATCAGAATCATGGATATGAGCCAAATAAGCCAAACATCCTTTCTCAACCATGCGACGAGCCTTTGCATAAGAAATCACTCTGCTAGGACAATGACCAGGAGTCCCTTTCCATTCTAACCGAGGCAATCCCGGGAAAGCTAAAGTAATTGTCTTGTCGTGACAGTCCAAGATGGAATAATAAGGTGACAACCAATCCATGCCCAATATGACATCAAAATCAACCATGTAAAGAAGAAAAAGGTCTACACTAGTTTCAAGACCCTCAATAATGACTACGCACGAACGATATACACGATCTACAACAATAGCATCCTACACCGGTGTAGACATATAAATAGGGACACTCAAATAATCGCGGGGCAAAACCAAATACGAGGCAAAATAGGATGACACTTAAGAATAAGTAGACCCTGGATCAAACAAAACTGAAGCATCTTTATTACAAACTGAAATGGTACCTGTGATAATTGTATCGGAGGACTCCGCCTCGGGTCTGGCTGGAAATGTATATAATCAGGGTTGGGCCCTACGACCCTGAACTGCGTCACCGGGGGGACCTCTGACAGATGGTCCTTCACCTCTAACAGACTGGCCACCACCTCTTGCGGGCTGGCCTCCACCTCTAGCATGCTGACCTCCGCCTCTAACATTCTGACCTCTACCTCTGACTATCTGACCCCTACACCTGGCTGGCTGGGCAGATGGTGCTGCAGCTGGTGCCGGAACTATATCATGAGAATTCTGGTACTGAGGTTGACTACCCAAAAATTTCGTACAAGATCTCCTAATGTGTCCATACTCACCACACTCATAATAACCATCCTGATACTGAGGCTGACCCTGACGAACCGGCTGACCACGATAATAAATCTGAAGAGGAGGTGCTCTGATAGGGGCTGACTGATCAGAATAAGGCAAGTAAGAGCCACGACCACCTACGGCACCATGGGACATCTGATGTGCTAAATTAAACGGCTTGGAAGAATGGCCTCACCCTGACTATCTCCGCCCCTAGACGAGGAACCGCTGAATGTACCGGAATGGCGAGGTATCTTGTCTGACCCCTGACCTCCCATCCCGAGAACCGTCTCAACTCTCCTGGCCACATTGGCCGCATCCTGAAATGAAATCTCAGTCTCTGTATCCTTAGCCATCTGCAACCTGATGGGCTGGGTAAGGCCCTCAATAAATCTCATAACCCTCTCTCTCTCAGAGTAGGCAAAAAAAATAATAGCATGTTGAGCCAAATCCACAAAATGATGCTCATACTGGTTAACTGTCATGCCCCCTACTGAAGACGCTCAAACTGACGACGCTTCTCTTCTTTGGTAGTAATAGGTAAAAATTTCTCCAAAAAAAGGTGAGAAAACTAATCCCAGGTCAAAGCAGGCGACCCAGCTGGTCTAGTCAACAAATAATCCCTCCACCATTTCCTGGCTGAACCAGTCATCGGAAATGCAGCGAAGTCGACCCCATTAGTCTCCAAAATACCCATATTACGAAGAACCTCATGACAGCTGTCCATATATTCCTGAGGATCCTCTGAAGTAGCACTACTAAAGTGAACAGGGAAAAGTTTAATGAACCTATCCAATCTCCACAAAGCATCGGTGGACATAACTGCCCCATCAACGGGAGCTGGAGCAACTGGATGAATTACCCCAATTGGATTGGCTGCTGGGATCTGAACCTGAGGAGTAGTCTTATTAGGAGTGTGGGTAACAGGAGTCAGGACCCCTCCTCCAGCCTGAGATGCGGCTACTGCAACAGGGAGTGCGCTAGTCTGGGCTACACTCTCCATAAGGCCCACTAACCGGACCAAAGCATTCTGAAGTACCGGGGTAGCAATAAACCCCTCTGGAACCTGAGCTGGTCCAGCTGGAACGGTCTGAGCTGGACCCCTCCCCTCCCATCAATCTCAATCTGGAGCTTTGGAGCTCCACAGCTGGGGTTGCAGTATGAGCAACGGGCTGAGTCCTGCCCCTAATAGGAGTTGTTGCTGCTGGAAGACCGGAATATTGGTTAGAACAAAAAGAAGCACGTGTTCTCGCCATATACGAGAGAGTAGAAGAGTTCAATCAGTATTTGAGATACCAAGAATTGCACGACAGAGTAGAAATAAAAACTGAGTTTGTTCCTAACTTCATAGCCTCTGTGAGATAAGTCCGGACGTCTCCATACCGATCCCTCAGACTCTATCAAGATTTTTCGTGAATTGTGAGGCCTACGCAACCTAGGGCTATGATACCAACTTGTCACGACCCAAATTCCCAAAACCACTAGATCGTAATGGCGCCTAACACAATACTTGCTAGGCAAGCCAATGTTAGAAATTTAGTAACCATTTTCCTTTAAAGTTACTTACACATAATAGAACATTTCAATATAAATACGAATTTAATACCTTCCACTAGATAACTTCATGAAATACTAATAATGATCAATAATTAAATCGAACCACGAACTAAATATATAACTATAACACTACCCCAGGGTCTGGTGTCATAATTCACGAACTACTAAGGATACTATAAATAATGGCCCAAAGAAGTGTAAATGTCTGTTTCGAATGAAATAAACACCGTCTATAAAGTAAAGAGAAGACTCCAGGAATCTGCGGATGCCAGCAGATATACCTCGTGTCTCCGAACGAAAATGCTCAGCTACTAAGATCTCCTAACTCTGGCCCGTACCTAGATCTGCAAAAAAGAGTGCAGAGTGTAGTATCAGTACAACTGACCCCATGTACTGAGTAAGTGTCGAGCCTAACCTCGATGAAGTAGTTACGAGGCTACGGCGGGGCGTTAACTACATAACCTGTAAACAATATATATATATATAATAAAGCAAGAAAGAAACAATAATAACAAACTCGATAACCAGTAACTTGCAATAGTAAATAAAAGAAACAACTCTGATAACTCTTTTCAGATGTCAATTATAATCAATTCCTCAAAATTCCAAGTTTCAATTTAAATCACAGTATAATCGAAGTATGAAAACCTTTTTAATAAAACCGAAGTCCTTATTTTCGAAAATCAGTAAAACATAAATATTCACCCTTATCGCTCCTTGTTGCGGCGCGCAGCCCACTCCCACCTATCCACCCTTATTGCTCCTCCCTATAAATATCATCCTTATTTCTCCTATTGCAGTGTGGAACCCGATCCCACCTGTCCACCCTTATCACTCCTTGTTGCGGCGTGCAACCCGCTCCCACCAGACATCATATCAGTTTATTTATAAAAAAAACTATCACAATTCAGGCCAAGCCTTTCACAACATTTTTATATCAACAATTGTAAACAGAAGCTATAACACTCATAAACTTCATCAATTATCATATCGTAACGAAGCCAACTAGAATTTATATACATATCGTAACATTGATATCCAGCTCAATCCTTATGTAACATAACAAAACCAAAAGAACAACCAACACATCCAAAATACTTGAAGCAATACTTAACAATAAATCAACGAATCCAAATAGACATATAAACCTCAATGATCATAAAACAATTAAGTCCGGAAGCAAATAACTGGAAACGGGGAAGGCATCATGTTTAACAGACCATTTGGTGGTGCATCGATATTCTTCACTTTACCTATACACCACACACATGTGAATTCACATAACATTTAAGTTGGGGATTCCTATTCCCTCAAGTTAACGTTAAACCAAACATTTACCTCTATTTCGTAGGCCACTCACTGCTCAATTACCTCTTTTCCTTTCTAATTTTGTTCTAACCCACTCGAATCTAATCATAATTATCCCAATATCATTATTTAAGGCTAAAGGAATTAACTTTACTGAAAATTTATGATTTTTCTAAGTTTTCTCAAAAAAGTTAAAACCCGACCCCGGGCCCGCTTGGTCTAAACTCGGGGTTCGGACCAAATTTTGTTTACCCATTCACCCCCCAGCCCGAATATGCAATTAGTTTCGAAATCCTACCTCAATCGAGGACAAAATCCCTTTTTTACAAAATTCCTTAATTCTACCCAAATCCTCAAATTCTACGATGAAAATTCTTGATATTGGATTGAAAAGTGATGAAAAATATTGGGTAATTGAAAGAAAAGAGTTAATGAACACTTACCTATGATTTTGGAAGAAAAAGCCTTGAGAAAATTGCCATATGTCTTCTACCTTTGTGGAAAATAAGAATAAAAAGGCCGGAGTTCTAATTAATATGAACTCATTGCCCGACCCTCCCACCTGTGGTGCTTGGGTCACACCTGCGCTTGCGCAAGTGCGGAAGTTCTTTCGCTTCTGCGGAAAAGGTAAATGGCCATTGGGGCCACACCTGCAGACAATTGTCCGCTTATGCGGTCCTGCTTCTGCGCATGAAGTCCACATCTGCGGAACAAGGGGAAGCTGGCATGGGTCGCACCTGCGGCCTTCCTCTCGCACCTGCGGCCGAAGGTTCTTAAGGCTAATGATCCTCGAATGGAGTCTTAATTTATAACATGACCCTTTGGGTCATCACAATCTCCACTAAATATGGAGAAAATAATTTTCCAACAAGCAGAGGTCGAGGAAGAGGAGGATTTCACGGTGGTCGAGGTCGTGGTCGCGGTTATGGAAGAGGTAGAAGAAGGAATAATTGAAACATACAGTTGTCACAACCCAAATTTCAAAAACCACGGGATCGTGATGGCGCCTAACACAATACTTTCTAGGCAAGCCAATGTTAGAAATTTACTAACCATTTTCCTTTAAAGTTACTGACACATAATAGAAAAATTCAAAATAAAGACGAATCTAATACCTTCCACTAGATAACTTCATGAAATACTAATAACGATCAATAATTAAACCGAACCACGAACTAAATATATAACTATAACACTACCCCAGGGTCTGGTGTCACAATTCACGAACTACTAAGGATACTACAAATAATGGCTGAAAGAAGTGTATATGTCTGTTTCGAATGAAATAAACAACGTCTATAAAGTAAAGAGAAGACTCCAGGAATATGCGGACGCCAGCAGATTTACCTCGTGTCTCCAAACGAAAATGCTCAGCTACTAAGATCTCCTAACTCTGGCCGGTACCCGGATCTGCACAAAAGAGTGCAGATAGTAGTATCAGTACAATCGGCCCCATATACTGAGTAAGTGTCGAGCCTAACCTCGGCGAAGTAGTATGAAGCTACGGCGGGGCATTAACTACATAACCTATAAACAATATATAATAAAGCAAGAAGGAAACAATAATAATAAACTCGATAACCAGTAACTTGCAATAGTAAATAAGAGAAATAACTCTGATAACTCTTTCCAGATGTCAATTATAATCAATTCCTCGAAATTTCAAATTTTAATTTAAATCACAGTAAAATCAGAGTATGAAAACCTTTTTAATAAAACCGAAGTCCTTATTTTCGAAAATCAGTAAAACATAAATATTCACCCTTATCGCTCCTTGTTGCGGCGCGCAGCCCACTCCCACCTATCCACCCTTATTGCTCCACCCTATAAATATCATCCTTATTTCTCCTATTGCAGTGTGCAACCCGATCCCACCTATCCACCCTTATCACTCCTTGTTGCGGCATGCAACCCGCTCCCACCAGATATATTATATCAGTTTATTTATAAAAAAAACTTTCATAATTCAGGACAAGCCTTTCACAATATTTTTATATCAACAATTGTAAACAGAAGCTGTAACACTCATAAACTTCATCAATTATCATTTCGTAATGAAGCCAACTGGAATTTATATACATATCGTAACACTGATATCAAGCTCAATCCTTATGTAACATAACAAAACCAAAAGAACAGCCAACTCTTCCAAAATACTTGAAGAAATATTTAACAATAAATCAACGAATCCAAATAGACATATACACCTCAATGATCATGAAACAATTAAGTCCGGAAGCAAATAATTGGAAACAGGGAAGAGATCATGTTTAACAGACCATTTGGTGGTGCATCGATACTCGTCACTTCACCTATACACCACACACATGCGAATTCACATATCATTTGAGTTGGGGATTCCTATTCCCCCAAGTCAAAGTTAAACCAAACACTTACCTCTATTTCGTAGGCCACTCACTGCTCAATTACCGCTTTCCCTTTCTAATTTTGCTCTAAACCGCTCGAATCTAATCATAACTGGCCCAATATCATTAATTAAGGCTAAGGGAAGTAACTTTACTGAAAATATATGATTTTCCTAAGTTTTCTCAAAAAAAGTTAAAATCCGACCCCGGGCCCGCTTGATCCAAACTCGGGGTTCGGACCAAATTCCGTTTACCCATTCACGCCCGAGCCCGAATATGCAATTAGTTTCGAAATCCTACCTCAATTCGAGGTCAAATACCATTTTTATAAAATTCCTTAATTCTACCCAAACCCTCAAATTCTACCATGAAAATTCTTGATTTTGGATTGAAAAGTGATGAAAAATATTGGGTAATTGAAAGAAAAAAGTTAATGAACACTTACCCATGATTTTGGAAGAAAATCCTTGAGAAAATTGCCCTAGGTCTTCTACCTTTGTGAAAAATAAGAATAAAAAGGCTGGAGTTCTAATTAATATGAACTCACTGCCCGAGCCTCGCACCTGCGGTGCTTGGGTCGCACGTGCGGAAGTTCTTCCGCTTCTGCGGAAAAGGGAAATGGCCATTGGGGCCGCACCTGCAGACAATTGTCTGCTTATGCGGTCCCGCTTCTGCGCATGAAGTCCACATCTGCGGAACAAGGGGAAGCTGGCATGGGTCGCACATGCGGCCTTCCTCTCGCACCTGCGGCCCAATGTTTGTAGGTGCGGGTACACCAGAACTGGTGCACCAGCAGATTTTAAAAGTTTAAAAACATCCTGAAGCCTACCTGAAACTCACCCGAGCCCTCGGGGCTTTAAACCAAACATGTATGCAAGTCTAAAAACGTCATACGGACTTGCTCATGCAATCAAATCACGAAAATAACATCTAACAGTACGAATTTCACCTCAAAACTCATCATTTTTCTCAAGAACACTTCGATTTCATTATTTCTTAACCGGACGTCTGAATCACGTCAAATCAACTCTGATTCTTATCAAATTTCACAGATGGGATGTATACATCATAACAAACCTGTATCGAGAACTAAAATACGGACCCGATACCAACGGTTTCAAATAATTCATTTATTTATTTCATTAAAATCCAGCAAAACAATTTCTTTCAAAAATTGATTTCTAAGACTAGGGACCTCGGAATTCAATTCCGGGTATACGCCCAAGTCCTATATTTTACCGCGGACTTCCCGAGATCGTCGAAACACACATCCAGGTATGTTTACTCAAAATGTTGTCCAAAGTCAACTAAAACTAAATTTTAACTCTAGAAATTACAATTTCTCATATTTTTACATAAAAACTTTCTGGTTTCACCTCGGACTGCGCACACAAATTGAGATAAATAAAATTAATCTTTTTAAGGCTAATGAACCTGAAATGGAGTCTTAATTTATAATATGACTCTTTGGGTCATCACAGTAGTCCAATGAATAAGGTAACACAAAGAATGGTATTCAATGTCATCATTGCAAGTGACACGGACATATAAAGGTTGATTGCTAGTATAAAGACCAGATAATGAATTTTGCAACAACAGACAGTGAGGAAGACAATTATCTTTTTATGGCTTGTATTGATACCGTTTATAGGCCAAGCGACTTATGGTTTGTGGACTGCGCTTGCTCGAATCACATGACTGGTACTAAATCTTTGTTCAACGAGCTTGATGAGATACAAAAGATAAAGGTACAACTTGGAAACAAAAGGGAGATGTGAGTTGAGGGACAAGGCAATGAAGAAGTTGACGCTAGCCATGGCAAAGTAAAAAAGTTGGATAATGTTCAATTTGTACCTGATTTAGGATACAATTATTTGAGCGTTGGACAACTAATGACTAGTGGATATTCTCTTTTATTTGATGACGATGCTTGTGTTATTACAAATAAAATGTCAGCAAAAAGGCTCATATCAACATGACTCCAAACAAGATGTTTCCATTGGATATTTCTAACATGGAAACTTTTTCTCTCGCTGCAAGAGTAGCGAACGACTCAAAGCTATGGCATTTAAGGTGTGGGCATCTCAATATCGAAGTCCTGAAATTGCTAAGTGAGAAAAGTATGGTTCTTGGACTACCAACAATTGGTTCTCTTGATTTATGTGAAGGATGTATTTTATGCAAAACAAATCAGGAAATCTTTTCCCATTGGAAAAGCATGGAAAGCTTTTAAATGCTTAGAATTAATACATGCTGACTTTTGTGGCCCTATGCAAACTAAGTCCTTGGGTGGGAGTCGTTATCTCTTGTTGTTTACTGACGATTATAGTTGCATAAGTTGGGTGTACTTTCTGGAAAATAAGTCAGAAACAGCTGAGAAGTTTCAAAACTTTAAGGCTTTGGTGGAGAATCAAAGTAGATGCAGTATCAAAGTTCTTCGCACAGATAGGGGAGGAGAGTTCGTGTCCAATAAACTCAATTTATTTTATGAAGAAAATGGAATCCATAGGGAGTTAAAAACTCCTTATACTCCAGAACAGAATGGTGTCGTGAGCGAAAGAACCGTACCATTGTGGAGATGGCAAGAAGTATGCTTCAAGAAAAAGGATTCACAAATGAGTTCTAGGCACAA
This sequence comes from Nicotiana knightiana, assembly GCA_005239525.1. Taxonomy (NCBI): domain Eukaryota; kingdom Viridiplantae; phylum Streptophyta; class Magnoliopsida; order Solanales; family Solanaceae; genus Nicotiana; species Nicotiana knightiana. The sequence goes on along the minus strand of ML368564.1, from coordinate 6,453 downwards.
GCTGTGGTAGCATCTATTTATTTGTTGAATCTTTCACCAACAAGGGCTGTGATGCACAGAACTCCTTATGGATCTTGGCATGAAAGGAGAACAAATGTAAGTCATTTACAAGGTTTTGGATGTGTCGCTTATGCTTTGGTAAATTAACAAGCTCGTCAAAAGCTTGATGAAAAGTCTGAAAAATATATTGTTTTGGATATTGTACTCAGTCTAAAGCATATAGATTGTATAACCCTCTTAACTGCAAGATCTCAGTTAGAAAGGATGTTATATTTGATGAAAATACAAGATGGAATTAAGATAGAGAACAAGGAAAACAGGAGATTCCTATGTACATTGAAGAATCTCCTAATAAAAGACAAGAATCTGTTCCAACAAGTTCCTCCAGTAGCCCAACAATGACACCAGAAACATCTTTAACACTTGAAGAACATGCAGCTGAGCCAATTCCACTAAGAAGATCGACAAGAGTCAAGAAATCGAATTCAAATTATCCTAATAATATATATACTTTCTGTCAATTTGTTCTTGCTATTTCAGATCCGCTATTTTATAAAAAAGCTGCTGAAAAAGAAGATTGGCGGAAAGCCATGGTAGACGAGATGAAATCCATTGAAAAGAATGAAACATGGGAGATGGTCGATGTACCAGAAGGCAAAAATTCTATTGGCTTGAAATGGATATTGAAGACAGTTTGCTGCAGATTGAAGCTTACAAAAGCACAAAGCTCGTCTTGTAGCAAAAGGTTATGCACAACAATATAGTGTTGACTTTAAAGAGACTTTTTCTACGGTAGCTCGATTTGAAATAGTGGCGGTGGTTCTAGCATTGGCTGCACAATTGTAATGGCCAGTTTATCGATTTGATGTCAAATCGGCGTTCCTCAATAGAGAGTTATAAGAAGAAGTCTTTGTAGCACAACTTGAAGGTTTCATAAAGGAAAGCAATGAAACAAAGGTGTACAAGCTGAAAAAGACATTGTATGGCTTGAAGTAAGCCCCTCGAGCATAGTATAGTAGGATTGATAGCTACTTTCAACGAAAAAGGTACATGAAAAGTGAGGACGAGTCTACCTTGTATGTGAAAAAGGAAGGTAAAGATGATTTCATTCGTTGTTTGTCTTTATGTTGATGATATCATTTATACTAGTTCCTCTATATTTCTTTTGGATGAGTTTAAATCTCAAAGTGATGAATGAGTTTGAGATGTCGGGTATGATTTTGTTGCACTATTTCCTTGGTATTGAAGTCCATCAAGCTGAAGATGGAATTTTTATTTCACAAAAGAAATATGGCAGGGACCTACTCAATAAATTTGGCATGCTTAATTGAAGCCTGCAGCCACACCCATGAATATTAATGCAAAATTACAACAGGAAGATGGAGAAAAGTTGACAGATGCAAGATTGTTCAGAAGCGTGTTTGGAGGTCTAATTTATTTGACGCACACCAGACCCAATATCGCATTTTCTGTTGGTGTTATGGAGCAGCAGAGAGAGTCTTGCGATACATTACTGGAACTTTGGACTTTGGTATCTGGTACTCAAATACTTCTAACGGGTACACAGATAGTGATTGAAAGTTCATTGAACGATAGACGAAGTGTTTTAGAAAATATTTTCACTATAGGATCAGGTGTGACGACTTGGAGTTCAAAGAAGCAAGCTACAGCAGCATTATCAACCTCAGAAGTTGAGCATATAGCAACAACTTCAGCAGCTTGTCAAGCCGTTTGTCTAAGAAGAGTGTTAGCAGATCTTCAACAAGAGCAGAAGGGAGAAACAGAGATATTATGTGATAATAAAACAACTATCTCCATGACAATGAACCCAACATTCCACAGGTGGACAAAGTTCATCCGTGATTTGGTAGCAAATGAGGAAATATCACTGAATGTTGCAGCACAGAGGAGCAGCTGACTAATGTATTGACAAAGGCTTTATCAAAGGAGAATTTTGCTATTTCAGACGATTGCTTAGTGTGTGCAGTTTTGGATCGGGGGGGTTGAAGACTGATTCAAAACATTACTGTGTAGTAAATTGGGAATGGACGGTTTGGTTGCACGAGTCTTTTGGTTTCTGTTAAGTAGTTTCCTTTATTTACTCAAGTCAATTTAGCTTTCCTAATAAAGTGCAGTAGTGAGTTACAAGTCCTAGATATTAGGTTTGTTTGTTTCGTTCAGCCTATGTATATGTGGGCATATGTTGTTATCAATTCAAGTCTAGCAATATTAAAAAAGAAGTTGACAACTTTAAGTTCTTTTCTTCTCTGTTTATGCTTATTTTGTACTCTCGTCCAAACAATCTAGGTAGGCATCTTTGCTAATAGAACAAGTAGAAAAATAATATGCACACTATTTTTGGATTTATTATGACAGTTACTCATGCATTCCCTAGACGTCAAAATTTCATTTCCCTAATGATTCACCAAGAAAATTAAGTGATCTTTTTATTTTTTTAATCTACCTGAATCTGGCCTGGTACAAAAATAGCAACATGAAGTCAAAACACATTTTCTCATTAATCAAATGGATAACGTTAGCTCTGAAAGCTGAATGTTGAAGATAACACCATATCTTTGAGTACCCAAATGTGATCGGCAGATAATCACTAGAGTTTAGTGTTCTATCAAATTTTACTGGCAGAGCATTTAAATGAACTTAAAAGCGGGGACCAATGGCAAAAAAAATCGTCCAAGCTCCCAGAAAAAAAAAGGAACTATTAGCACAACTCCCTCACGGTACGGTGTACGCTATCAATCATAGCAGCCATACGATATAAATAAGGAGCGAAGTACATCACTACACGGAGCAATGTATACAGACATGAGAAGTCTTTTCTATAATGGTGATTAAGAATTAGTCTCGAATATACAAGCAGAAACCCTTCTTCTGTCGTTTGGCTAGGCAATTTACTGGCAAGAATCAGCCACAACATCGCTAGGAAGAATTTAATGAAGAGTTCCAATTTGACGTTCGTATATTAGGGGAAATCGGTGTGAGAATTTCACATTAGCTAGGTAAAAATGCCAAGAATAAGAAATTGCTTAAATCCATTTGTGGAAGTTGACTAGCTTGATAGGCAGATTTTACAACATCATAGTTGTTGACGGTCAATTTTGATCCTCCCTTTTAAAATTAATTTATTCACACTTAACAATTTATAATAAATGCTTTAATGGTATTTTTTTTAGTAATGAATATCTATTTAAGTATTAGTTTCAAAATAAATTACATAGTACTAATATTGTATAATTACAAATATATTTAGGGGACGTTTGGTATGAAATATAAGAAGGTATAGTGTTGGTATAAAAATTTAATACCACATAATACTTTGTTTTGTTAGCAAACCAAGTATAAGTTATCCCAGGATTAAAATTAACACCGGGATAACTTATACCTTATAGAGGGTGGGGTAAGTAGCACCGGTATAACTTCTACATTATTCTTACAAATTATGCAATTGTCATATTTAATACAACATACCAAACAGTGGATAAAAAATAATCCCAACATAACTTATCCCGACATAAGCCGTATTCAAACCAAACGACCCCTTACTATTATAAAATAACTTTTGTATGTACATTGCATAAATTTTATAATATGGTGAAATTACTCCTTAATTTCCAAAATTAGGCTACTTTATTAATATTTTGAAATTAGTGCTACAATTTTAAATGTGTCATTAAGATAATTAAAATAATTAGTAGCATATAGTAATTATAATTTCATCACATTTTATTGAAATTGTATAGTTTATTTAAATTAATTTTAAAGGGATTTTAAAACTAAAATGCTACAACTGCAATTCTTTAACCAAGCACAAAGTGGCTATTCTTTAAATTAATTTTGGCCCAAACCCCATGCCCAAATCAGAACAACCCTGTCCAAACACCCTCATCCCCTTCCAACTTGGCAATCATTGTCATTACTTATCAACCAATCACAACATGACACGTCACCTGCTAATCCCACTCACAAAACAAACACAACTGACCTGAACCGTTGATTCAAATCATCAACGGTCACGAATTATCCTTATTTTCCGTTTAAATCCGACCCGTTATTAGAAATTATCTCAGTTGTTGATCATATAGATCCAACGATCCCCATATTTTTCCTAAAATCATTTTTCTTAAGCCACGCCCTGATTTACCAGGGCCGTTGATCAAGTGATCCAACGGCCCAGATCTTTTTCCCCGTTTTTAACTTAGAGACCAACTGGTCTCATTCCTATGTCACGACCCAAAATCCACTATAGGTCGTGATGGCGCCTAACGTCGCCGTCAGGCAAGCCAACGATGATTGATCCACTTAATTACTTATTTTTGTTCCTTTGAAATCATAATTTCCAATAATTAAATAGTATGAAATAAAATTTACACGGTGAAACAATGATGATTACTTGAACTACCATACTAAACATCCAGTAGGAACCCCCAAAACGGTGTCACAAGTGCATACATTAACTAAGAAATATGATAAAATACAACATCTGTCTGGAATAATAAGTAGACAGGAGAATTTCAAAAACTCTTATGGAGACTCTATGTGATGCGGACTCGTAACATGGGATGCAACTCACCTTAGTACCCGCAATAGTCGTGCCTCTGCGCCCACAAGATCAACTAGACATACATGTACCTGCACAAAATGTGCAATAAGTGTAGCATGAGTATGTAAATCAATGTGTACCTAGTAAGTATCTAGTCTAACCTCGATGAAGTAGTGACGAGGGATCGGCTTCGACACTTACTATGGGCTAACAATAAAGTACATAAATTATGATTTAAGCATGGATTATATAAATACAGCTGAAAACTCAATAACAAGAAATAATAAATAATTATTTCACTAATAATAAACCTCAAATTAATTTCCATTATTTAACAAATTAATCTCTCAAGCCAATGAAACAACATCAATTATAATTTGACTCCAAGAATTATTACGCACGAATTATGTCGAGAATGTACGGCCCGATCCAATATACAAATATATAAATTGTGCACTGCCGAGAGTCGAACGATACGAACCAAAGATGCATCTATATGCTACCGAGGCGTTCGGCCCGCTCCACAAGAAGAGAAAACACATTAAAACAATTGATTCAAGATATTTAAGAGGCTAATATTCAAAGAAACACCAGTTCTATTTAACGATCAAGTGACCTGTCCAAAACTCAAGTAAATGAAGTTTAACCTTTTACAATTCTATTTATCAAGTTCAAATATGATTTAAGTAATTAAATTAACAAGTAGGGTACAAACATTGCAAGTATAATATGATTTGGGTCCTAGATTACCCGGACATAACCATAATTAGTAGCAACGTATAGACTCTCTTCACCTCCTGTGTAAGCAGCCCCCCACAAATACAGAAACATATTAAATCAGTACACCTATGGGATTAATTCCCTCTTACAAGGTTAGAAAAGAGAATTACCTCGCTCCGAAGTTTCGTAACCGGCTCCAAAGCTTTTCCAACAACTCAAACCAATGCCCATACATCCAAAACTAGTCAATCAATGTGCAAATCCATAATTATATACTCTAGTACTCATTTAATCCAATTTATAATAATTTTCAACTTCGTTTGAAAAGTCGATAAAGTCACCCTCGGACCCACGTGCCCGGATTCCAAAAAATTTCGAATATAAAAATTACCTATAACATCACGAATTCAAACATATAATTTATTCTCAATTCCATGCCTAAATTCGTGGTCAAAATTCAAAAATATCAATTTCTAGGTTTTTCTTTAAAATCCCAAATTTCTACAAATTTTCATATCAAATCCATATATAACACTTGTATTTAACTCACAACTAGTAGAAATCACTTACCACATGATTGAAGATGAAAATGATACTCCAAAATTTCTCCTAGGTCGATTCCCATGGAGGAAAATGAGATAAAAATGGCCAAATCCCGATTTTTAAAAGAACACTACCCAGTTTGACCTTCTTCGTGAACATGACACTTCCCTCGCGTTCGCGAAGCACGACTGATCACGCTCAACTATGTCTTGTAGAAGACTAAACGGGTGTTGCAAATATAATCCTGGGGTATTATGCCCAGAGTCGATCCCACTGGGAATTGACGTATCAAGCAAGCTGTTAAAATACTACTCAGCTGTCATCTGATGTTATTTAAATTACTAATACTAAATATTAAAACTAAAGATTA
>ML368562.1:36901-119440 GCA_005239525.1 Nicotiana knightiana | reverse complement strand
TAACGATTAGAGTGATTTAGCAAGTAGTTTACACAAGTCTCTGTGGGTACGATATCTGGACTTAAAATCCTATATTACTTGTCGACCACGTACACTTGCGTGTGCATTGGGAATTCAACCAACATACGTCACAGACAACTTTATCAGAACAGGATGTCCAGAGCCTTCAACAAAAAAGTCAAGCTGAGACAGTTCACACCGAGGCAGCTGGTGTTGAAGAAGATCTTTCCGCATCAGGATGAAGCCAAAGGGAAATACTGTCCCAACTAGAAAGGTCCTTACATGGTTCACAAAGTATTGGCAGGGGGAGCCCTCATACTCGCAGAAATGGACGGAGAAGTATGGAAAAAACCAATCAATTCAGATGCAGTAAAGTGATATTATGTGTAACTATTTATGTTTTCCGCATAGATGTAATTGAATTACACTCGACCTGATTCTCGTTTAAGAGGGGATACATAGGAAGCCATGTGGGTTCGGTCACAATTTAATATAATTTTTATTTTCCCCTACCATCAAAAACTGGGGCAGAATTTTGAGGAGGACCCTCAAAATTTCGAAGTAAGTTCAGCCGATCACAGCCTATACAACAGTCAGAAATGTTTGTCCGTCTAACTGGGGCAGAATTTTGAGGAGGACCCTCAAACTTCTACGGCAGGAGAAATCGCAATGTCTCGGATCGTGTCACAGTCACTGGTTCATATAACCAATTTTCTAAAAAAACATATTTTTACTATGACTTTGAAACCTACACATGCTTGCTATTGAAATAACTTTGTTTAGAAAATGCTACCCCCAATGATTTGAACAGGATCTTCAGACCCAGCAAAGTAAGTCAAGCAAGCCGATGGAGGCACGAACCGACCTCCCCTTAAAGAACTCACGATTTTTCTTTGAATGCATGAACAAGGAATATGCACGCCTCGAAATCAAAACCTTCATAACAAAAACGATATTGAATCCACTTCCAGCTAAGAAATAGTCTTCTATCACCTACTATGTGTTCTTTTTGCATGAGACGAAGCTCTGTCTCAATCTTGCATGAGGCTAAGCCCTGCCTCCATATTTTCATAACGCTAAGTGTTTCCTTCTCTTTGAATGAGACTAAGCTTTGTCTCAATCTTGCATGAGGCTAAGCCCTGCCTCCATATTTTCATAACGCTAAGTGTTTCCTTCTCTTTGAATGAGACTAAGCTTTGTCTCAATCTTGCATGAGGCTAAGCCCTGCCTCCATATTTTCATAACGCTAAGTGTTTCCTTCTCTTTGAATGAGACTAAGCTTTGTCTCAATCTTGCATGAGGCTAAGCCCTGCCTCCATATTTGCATAAGGCTAAGCATTGCCTTTTCTTTGCATGGGACTAAGCCCTGTCCCAAATCTTGCATGAGGCTAAGCCTTGCCTCTCTACTTGCATAAGGCTAAGCACAACCATCAAATCTTGCATGAGGCTAAGCCCTAACTCCATATTTTCATAAGGCTAAGCACTGCCTTCAATTCTGCATGAGGCTAAGCTCTGCCTCCATATTTGCATAAGGCTAAGCACTGCCTTCAATTCTGCATAAGGCTAAGCACTTCCTTCAATTCTGCATAAGTCTAAGCACTGCCTTCAATTTTGCACGAGGCTAAGCCCTGCCTCCATATTTGCATAAGGCCAAGCATTGCTTTCTCTTCTCATGGGACTAAGCCCTGTCCCAAATCTTGCATGATGCTAAGCCTGCCTCCATATTTTCACAAGGCTAAGCAATGCCTTCAATTCTTCATAAGGCTAAGCACTATCTTCAATTCTATATGAGGCTAAGCTCTGCCACCATATTTGCATAAGGCTAAGCACTGCCTTCGATTCTGCATAAGGCTAAGCACTGCTTTTAATTCTGCATGAGGCTAAGCCCTGCCTCCATATTTGCATAAGGCCAAGCATTTCGTTCTGTTTGCATGGGACTAAGCCCTGCCTCCATATTTGCATAAGGCTAAGCACTGCCTTCAATTCTGTATGAGGCTAAGCCCTGCCTCCATATTTGCATAAGGCTAAGCACTGCCTTCAATTCTGCCTAAGGCTAAGCACTACCTTCAATTCTGCGTAAGGCTAAGCACTGCCTTCAATTCTGCATGAGGCTAAGCCCTACCTCCATATTTGCACAAGGCCAAGCATTGCCTTCACCTTGCACGATACTAAGCATTGTCTCTCTGGCATTACCTATTCTCTTCTTCCGGGCTAAGATCTGCCCTCAAATTCATACAACACTAAGCCCTGTCTTGTCTTTTCTAGCATCATGTCTTTGCATATCATGGGCTGAAATATTGCCAATATTCCGAGGGCGTCATAGTCTGAAGGAACCATCCTCAAAGCCAGAAGACGTTATGCCATGGCCTAAGGATCTCTCAAATTTGCATATCATTATTCAAAGGCGTCATGGTTCGGAGGCACTATTTTTCATGGCCCAAGAACATCATACTGAACAATTCATGGCCCAGGACATCATGACATCATCCTCAACCGTCCAAAGACGATTTTCATGGTCCGAAGGGAATTTGCACCATACACAAATATATGCTCGTAGTACATCATTACTTGCAGGTGATCCGATGAGCAACCACCATCCCAACAGGAGCAATCTTGTTCCAGTTCCTTTACGCTACCTCCAACTTGACTTCTCACTGCAACCTTTTCACCTATCCCAAAATCTTGTGTCCGTCTTTGTGATAACTTCATCGGTATATTCCGCTGATGAATCCAGAACTACAAACGACCTGATTCCTGTAAAACTAGGGATATGTAGGCATCTCAGAAACCAGAGTGCGGCCTAAGTCTCTCAAACCATCCTACTCGGCCAAAATTAGCCATCATGTCTTTACCCGACAACTCTTTCATCCATCCCGGGTAAAGAGGGGCAGCTGTTGATACCCAATTTCCCTATAATATTTTCAAAATGCATATATACCTTCAAAACAATGCATTAGCATTGATTAATATTTTTTTTCATAATATTTGCATTTTTAAGGATTTTTAATTAATTTATCCTAGTATTTTATTACATAAAAAATTACTAATTGCATTACAAATGATTTTATAACAATTTATGGCTTAATTTTACCATTTATATTTATACTAAGCTTTAGATATTTTATAAATAGCCATGTTTGCATTTTTGGGGTATAATTGCAATAAATTTGCAATAATAGCCTATGTATGCATTATTACATTATTTTACCAGAAAATTACTTTTTATATTTTTAAAATATTGAATAGTTGTTTTAAAACATTTTTTTATGCATGAAATTCATTTTATACAATTTGTTAATTATTTTTACAAATCATTTTTAATTGGGTATTTAACAAACAACCCTTTTAATCCCTTTTAATTTTCAGACCTAACCCCATTATACCAGCCCAAACCCCTCAAAACTTAGCCCAATTCACCCCAGGACCAATCCTATACCTACCCGAACCAAAGGCCCTGCCTAATCGTGGTCGTTGATCTCTAAGATCAACGGTCCACGTTATTTTTACCATTTTTAATCCTAACCCAAACCCTAACCCCCTCACTCTTTCATTTCCGCCGTCACTGGTTCCCTAACCTCTTATATTCTCTCTCAACTCACCCTTAACCCTAATCACCGTCACCAGCGAAAAGCACATATCTATGGAGATTCTGAGCATTTTCCGACCAATACTAGCCTCCTGTACCCCCTAGCTATTTGATTATATAGATCGTCGAGAGAATCTCATGGAAATTCAACCTGGTTCTTGCCAAATTTTGTCTATAGGCTTGTCTGTGGCCTTTCTCGTTTGTGAGTATGGGTTTCCTCTTATTTTTTAGTGTGAGTCCATAGTTTTTGACCGATTTTCTTTTACCTCTACTGTTTCTGAATATCCTAGTTTCACTAGTCTTTGAATCTGTTCAAATCTTGATCTGAAATGATTCGAATATTATTGGGTGTTTTCCTTTGAAAATCTCTTGTTCTAGTTAATTGCTTCGATTTTATTCACTCTTTCTGAAATTAGGGTTCATCTCAGAATTTTCTTCAAAGGTTTTCCTAACTTTTCAGTGTTTAAACTAGGTGTTCTTCACTATCTTGACTGATTCTCATGTATATTCTTCAACCCTAGATGTTTCTGTTTGTTATATTAATTTCTTTAATTTTGTTATGTTATTATGTTTATTTCTGTGAACCAGTCTTAATTGATTTCTATTTAGGGAATTTGAATAATTCTGTCCTGTTAAAATCAACATTTTGCTGAGATTTTTACTTGTTTCCTTATTTGTGACCTTAACTGATTATATTTTCCTTAATTAATTATCAGTATGGTTTGGGATTTTACTGTCTCCCTATATGGTATGATTCTGATTTGCTGCCTTAATTGAACCCCAATTCTGGATGTTACTTGACTATCCCCAATTAAGGGGTCTTTTCCGGATGTCCCTATAGGAATTGATTATGTGATTGGTTGGCAGATCCTAATTGATTGTAATATGATGCTATCTGCCTTATTTGTTCTACTCCTTAAGTACTATATATGCACTCTCATTCTGATTCTTCAAACACGGACAATAGTTCAAAAACACACTAACACACTTTGCTCTCGCCTCTCTGCTACTTGTGTTCATTGCACTGTCTAGCTGGCTGAAAGCCAAAGCTAGACCACTGAATCTTGCATACTTTCACCTTCTATTTTTGCTTCCTTTAACTGGTATGTTCCTATTCCTAATGTCGTTTATTATACTATGAAGCTTGAAGCTATGTGCTCTCTCATCTGTTGCTTTACTTCTGTTGAATCCATGCCTCTTCTATATTTGACTTAGCATGTCTACTACTGTGTTTAACTCTCTCTCTTTCCTCTTTATCACCTTATTCAACATGTTTACTTCTGTTTAAGTTTCAATCTTTCCTATTTATTGCTACAAACCAACATGTTTATCTCTGTGTTTAAGTTTCAATATTTCCTGTTTATTGCTCTAAGCCAGCATGTTTACTTTTGTGTTTAAGACTCTTATCTTTCCTGTCCACTAATCTCAATTGGTATGACCAATTCTGTATAGTTAAATCCTTGTACGAATTGATTAGCATGACTACTCATGAATTAACACTTTTATGTTTCCCTGTCCATTGCTTTGAGTCTGTATGCTTACCTCTATAGTTTTGTATGACTGTTAAACTTGAGTTATTCCTGTCTAGACCCTAAATCAGTATGTCCTGGTTAACGTTATGAATGTCAATCTACCCCTGCCTGCTATATGTCCCTATTTAACTAGCATGCTTTCATTCCATCCTGTTTCTATGTGCTCCTGATTCAGGATTCCTATGTTCCCAACCCCCTGCTCCTATCTCTGTGTAATTGTTGGTCCTCAGCATGCTATATGCTCGCCTAGGGTTAACTAATAAACAAAGTTGAATCTGGGTAATGTGAGTCTTTGCTTTGAGACTTTCTGACTATGTTTCTACTTGTTGTTGTTTGCTGAGCCTTTATTTTTTTAGAATGTTTCTAAACTTGTTTACACTTCTAAACTGTTTTTAACTTCTAATATGTTTTCACTTCTAGACTATTTTCACTTCTGAACTGTTTTCACTTCTGAATTGTTTTACTTCGAGACTGTTTTCCTAAAACTGTTTCTACTCTTTCAAGCACTATCTTCCACTCCTACTCTTAGAATACTTAGGATTCTGCCCCTTTAGTGTGTGTACTTCCTAGGAATCTATGAGATTCCTCTGAACCTTGACACACTGGGGCTGGCCCTTCCACACTGCACAAAACCTGCTTCTCTTAAAAAAGGAGTCTTGGTGTGAGCATTGCCGGGGGTCCCTAAGGCCCTTGGGAACTTTGACGCACTAGGATACTCTCTTGGACACTATGAGATATTGGTACCTTGGATTTTGTTGAAGGCCTGGTCCTCCAGGTTTACTTTTGGGCCTACCCAGGCTCCCTATAGTGTATCAGTTTCATTTATGTAATTCATTCATTCTTGGCCTGTAATAATAATTCTTGTAAAACAGATATTGGGGATATTAGTAAAATGGGAGGGACTTTTATATGTGTTTTGTGGGGAAATCGGGTAGAAATCATGCTCCTAGGATTGTTGTGATTATATATGCATTAGAAACCATGCTTATAAGATTGTTTTGTGCCCTAGAAAACATGCTTATATGTGCATTATATCATTTGTCCTAAACTTCTGCTTTCTAAAGTTCTGCATACTCATGTCTACTTAGAAATCCTGTCACTAGGTTGTTATTAATTTTTCCTAATAATCATGTTCATAAAGTTCTCCTATGTGTATTAGAAACCATGTTTTAGGACTTTTAGTGCACTCGCCTAAATACTACGCCTATGTCTAGATAGTATAAAAAGGAGTCCCGACACCTAGATATTATGCTTATAGAGATAGATGTATAAAATCAGTTCTGTAATGTTCAGTACCTAGACAACATGCCTATAGGACGTAATGAACTCAAACTGCCTGTTTAAAATCTCTTGTTAGTATTAAGACTCTGATTAACAATTAGATATCATGTTATAGGACATCTCGGAACCACGCCTAGGAAAGCCTGTAGGATAATCAAACTCTTGTAAAATGGTAAAACTTGCTTTGTTTAATTACTTGTGAACTGCCCAGATTCAGCAACCCCTAAACTTAGTAAACAAAATGATTAGGTCTCCACTGCTTTGCTTTAACAAGATGCTGCATATATTCTGTTTGTCATGATCACCTAAATATCCTGCTTTATGACTCTTAAAGTATCTAAAATATTGTTGTTTGAGATGTGCAATTGACTGCTTATTTGTGAAGGTAAATGTGAGCCCCCTTAATTGTTCCTTTACCTGACAGTCCTACTGGTTTAAAATTGTGGCTTAGACTTTCTCCTTTTAAGCACTTTAGGAGAGTCTAGAACTGCATTAATTAGAGGTTCTAAACACCTCCAGGGCTATAAGAAAGGGACGGGTAATGCACGCATAGAGTACATTTAACTAGAATCGCTTACATAACCACTAAGGGGAGGGTAATTGGGTAGTAAGGGATATGATGACTGATACACTCAAATTACACCTTAAAATAGTGTAAAGCGATCGATGTCAAATATAGTAATCCAACAAGGTTGGGGTCGAATCCCAAAGGGAATAGGCGTGAAAAGTTTACTTTGGTAGTGTGAATCTTAACTCAAATCGTATCTCTATTCCGTTAATTGTTACAAGAATATGGGAATAGATTGTGTGGTAATTTGATCGAAATAGTGACAAGTCTAATTAATTAATGTTGTAATTAATGTGATTAACTAAACCAAGGTTGTGTCCCCATCAATGAAATGTAATGCTAATAGGTATTAATAAGAGATATTTTTAATAGAAGGCCCTTTAGATATGCAAATAATTTCTAAATGACTGCCCAATATTTTCCAATAGTTGGGTAGTATTTCTTCTTTATGATTTTTCCAAATATAAAAGAGTTATAATGAAGAGCAATCACTTTATGCCAAATAAAACCCACTTATTCCCAAGTGATTCTATTAAACAAGGTTTAAATCCTTGAGTCTTTGATATTTACTCCTACCAATCCTAACTCACTTTTCCAAGTAAAGAAAGGATTTAATGGCACATGTTAATGTTTGCAACCACCAACAATCAATGAAGAATGAGAAGTAAATATATATCAACCAGCCATTATATATATATATATATATATCCAATGTTAAATACCCAATAACATAACACCCATTTAGGGTCCACAACCTTAGTATTTAAAGATATCTACTCATACTTAAAGACAAAAATATGAGAGTAATAAATGTCATAAAGCTTACAAAATACAAGAATCTTCACTTCTAAAGCTTCCAAAAGAGAAGAATATTCAATGAGTGTATTATAGCCCAAAAACCAAACAATAATGACCCACAAAAACCCAATAGATCTATTTATAGTAGGCTAAAATTCGGGGTGAAAAACAGACAAAATTGCCCTTCCAGGTCAACTATGCAACCGCATTCCTGTCGCATAACAGGAATGCGGTTCGCATTCTTCACGGAGCCATCGCAGATACAAACCCTAGTTTCCAGGTGCGTCGCCACATTCATGATGTGCGGTCCGCATTGTTGATATGAGATGGCACAATTGCATCGCATTTCTTAGCTCAGCTTTTGGCGTTGGAGGTTTGCGGTCCATTATGCGGCTCGCAAACCAGTTATGCGATCGCATAATGGACCACATTTTTGCACTTGAACTTTTGCTAAACAATCTGTTGAACTATGCGGTCCACCTGTGCATTATGCGGGCGTAGAAGATATACGGTCCCCCCTTGTTGATTATGCGATCGCATCTTGTTTTTTTCTTATCCTTTTCTGCCTTTTGATCTCCTTTACTGTTCTTGAGTTTCAACCCTCATGCACTGCAAAACATCAAAATTCCATAAGTAGAAAAGATAAATGCACTTAAAAACAAGCTAAAATCTAAGCAATTTGGTATTAAATGTGCCGAAATTCTCTAGCACATCAACACCCCCAACTTAAACTCTTGCTTGTCCTCAAAAAACTAAACGACTCTATCCTACCCTAGACTCCAACTAAAAGACCGGAAACAATAATGACCAAGGACGGTGTTAATTGCTAGTACCACAAGCATGCATTTTCGTTTATTTACCATTTATGAAAAACCATTGTTATATACAAGGAAACTAATCAACTTGTGAACTTTGAACCTCGACCAATTTGACAAAATGTTACTCTCAGCTGAGTGCACTAGCATCCGACTTCAAGAACTCAACTTCTGTCAGACTTCACAGTTCATGTGCCTTTACTAGAAAGAAGGTCCCAACTCTCAATATTTATAATGACAGAAAAAAGGGACATATTCACAAAGACACTCACTCTCACAAAGAGTTTCAAGTGTTACAACACATCATACCATATGCTTGCCCTTATTTTGATTCGTTGCCTATTTAAGAACATTCGGTTGGAGATCCCATAAGGGCTTTCTAACATTGTAATGTAGGCTTAGGGAAGGATTGGATGATTATTTGGGTACAAGTAACCACACCCTCCTTAAACACTACTCACATTTTTCTCTTTCAATGCCTTTTGTCTATTTTCAAACCACATAACCCTTATTGGCTCTTAGTTACCAACTTTGAACCACCTGACATACCCCTCTAGTTTCTCTTTCTCTTTTTTTTATTTCTTCAAAGCTCCATATGTATATATATACAGATATTTCTTTTCTTTTCTCTTTTTTTTTTTGTTTTTCTTTTGGAGCTTGAATAATCTCATGCGAATATTTTGAGGTGCAGGTTCCTACACTCAATGTAAAACCTTATCAACTTCAACTTTGACACCTCACCCCCAAGTTAGGTTTTTAGCTTCATTCTCAATGTTCAAGGAGGGACGGGTTCAAAAGAGGGAGTTATTATACAAAAAAAGGGAAGGTTTGTTATGAGGTGTCCAACAAAAAGGTTAAAGGCTCAAATGGGGTAACTAGTGATAACATGAATACATTGGGTAGCTTGAAAGGCTCACTGGGTTTTCATATCACAAAGACTGCCTAAGGTCATTTCTCCAACTAAATGTACTTATCATGAGCATCAAAAAACCAACCGGGCAAGTCCTAGACGATAAAAGTAACACAAGAATTATTTATACAAAAGCTAACACACATGATGCACGACTATTTGGCTCAACATAGTTTTAACTCTCGAGTCAACACTTGGAAACTCGAAGCTTTCATCATATTTACATGTATAATTCTAAGTAAGCATAGAGTCAAAAAAGCGAGCCTCAAGTCCACAAAGTTGATTGCCTTTACAACACAAGATACCTTTTGTTTTTTTTTTAATATCACGGAAGGGTATAGGTTATTTACAGACACACATGCTTGAGACTAGACACCTACACCAAACTGGTCAATACGTTTCATCCTACTGCCATGGTTCTACTATTACACCCTTGGAAAAGAACCTGACGAAGAAAAACCAAGGGGAATTCATTGTTAATTACTCCTGATAAACATATGTACAACTATCTACTTGTTTTTATTTATTATTATTATTATTATTATTATTATTATATATACGTAGATAACATATGTACGAGGACAACATAAGTATATACAAAAGTTTACCGACAACTTTGAAGATCGCATATAGCACAAAAAGAAAACAAGTACAATAGTTTGAGTACCACACAAGTTGTCACAAAAGATACTCATAAAAGGCTACCCTTCCACCCCAACTAAAGAGCATGCATTGTACTTAATGCATAAGAAATGTAAAACAGAGTTAGGGGCTCCCTGGGGCGCACTAAGCGCTATGGGAGTCAGTAGCCTGCTGGGTGTCAGAGGGGTCAATTACCGCTAGTGGAACTGGGGCTGCTAAAGTCCCAGCTGGAGGTAAGACGGCCACTGGTGGTGGAAGAGCTGCTGAAGACTCAACTGGAGAGGTGACTGCTGCTATAGGTGAAGTATCCTCATGTCCTGCAACTGAAGGTGGAGTCCTCGCCTGCTGGCAGCGAAATGTCTGATGCTGTGGCCCGAGTAGCAGTGTCAACTAGTGACCGCTGTATTGACAACTGTACTTGAGCTTCCTCTTCTTCCTCCGCAGCTGTGGTGATGGCAACCTGCTTGCCCTTCCCCTAAGGGCCTTCATCATTAGCAGAAAAGTCCTCATCATCAGTTTCCTCCTCAGATGACTCCTCACCCTCGGACTCTATTGAATGTTCGGACTCATCCCTGGAAGGTATGTCAACTGGCTCAGAGGAAAGTGGGGGCTGGGAGGGTCCAGCAGTCTGGGCTGCCTGGGCTGTCATCACTGTGGAGAAATCAAGACCTAGCCCAGTGTCTGATGCGCCCGCTCCCTGCTCTCCTTCCTTGGGCAGGGAGGAAGAGAAATCAAACTTCAGATTCTGCAGCTTGTGGAGCTCAGTCTTCAGTTTAGTCACATCAGCGCGGAACGTTGGCAGGTCTCCAACCTCACCACACTCAATCTTCTAAATCCTGGCCTCAAGCCCCTTCAGGCAACCTGCATAAGATATGTGATGCTACTGTAGGGCCGTCACTGCTGACTGAATGGGGGTCAGGGCCTGCCTGATAAGTGTAGGGAGGTCATTCAAAAGCTTGTCTACCGTAGCATTGTTGTGCTGAGCTAGGAGACAAAGCCTCGAAAGGACTGGCAATGAAGCAAGTAGCTGGGCAATGACCTGAAGGGTAGGCTGTAGGGCAGCAGTGGATGCCTCTACGGTCTGAGGTGCAATAGGAGTCTGGGAGTCGGAGATGTCTGTCTCGGTGGGAATTTGAATCCGAATCTCCGAAGGAACAACATCTACCTTTGTCACCAAATCACTAATGCGTGTGATGTCGATATCCTTCTCCGTTTTTCCTATCTTGTCAAAATGTGGCATTGTAGGAACATTCGCAGCTTTACAGCGATCTGTGATCAAGCATGGGAAAGGAAATTATGTGGCTTTCTGCCACGCCCAGACCCCTATATCTTTGGAAATGATGTCACCCACATCAATCGTGATCCCGATCATAATGCAAACAATGGGTATAGCTTTCTCAATGCATATGTCTATTTCATTCCGGGTTGGGATCAAGCGGGAAGTGACAAAACTGAGCCAGAATCGACCCTCTCGTGTAAGATCCTCCTTGTATATTTTGTGTGTAGGGTCAATCCAGGTTGGGGTACCCTTGGAAATCACTGATGCAGCCCAAGCTCGCTAACCATTTCTATTGGCCAATTTGGCCTCATACTCCGCTGTACTAGGGCACTGGGTTGAGAAATAATGATTATGAATTGCCTCCCCATCACAGTATACCTCCTTCCCTCGAACTTGAACAGTATCACAGAATATTTTGTTGCGCTTGTGGTGAGCTGTTCTGGAAGCTCCATAGGATGCATAGAACTCCCGCACCACTGTTTCATTAAATTCGTCAGGCAACGAAGTGAAACACTCCCACTTTGTAGCTTTGATGTTCTCTAAAATGTGAGGGTATTGTTCCTGAAGGCCGTTCAGACTTAATTGTTTCTCAGCCAGGATTTTCCGTTTTGAGATCCCCTCTCTATACAGAGTCCTAGAATCAGGGAGAGGGAACCTAAGTTGGAAATCATCGCCTTGTTTCCGCCTTGCCTCAGCCTGTAGATTAACAGCTGGCAAAGTCTCCTCTTCATCAGACTGGGAGTGACTTTCATCAATAGATTGGGGTGGTGCTTGTCGTGAACGTTTTTCCAGTGGTGCTTGACGGCAGGAGGAAGCCTTTTTACAAGTTGAAGCTGTATATTTTTGGTGAGGCATATCTGCAAAGAACGACGTGTGAGTGATGTAGCAGACATAAGGAAAAATTTAACTGATACATAAGGCAAAGTAACAAATTGCTGAGAAGGGTCGATTATGCGATGACTTATGCGATCGCATATCTATTATGCGGTTCGCATAGTCATCCCAGAATAAAATACAAGAAAAGTTCATCACAGTATGCGATCGCATAGTCTACCGCAAAGGTGGATTTGCAATCGCAGAACTACCGCAAACACTAAGCTACATTAGGCATCCAATTGTTGAGGACTGCAACGACTCTACGGTCCGCATATCAACTATGGGATCGAAGAGTTGCCGCATTGTACCATCTTCCTCAGGTTGCCTAGGGTTTGGAATGCGACACAAATGCGGATTGCACAATGAGTATGCAGACTGCACAACGAGTATGCGGACCGCAAAACTCTCGGATCCACGCCTAGGAAAGCCTGTAGGATAATCAAACTCTTGCAAAATGGTAAAATTGTACTTTGTTTAATTACTTGTGAACTGCCCAAATTCATCAACCCCTAAAATCAGTAAGCAAACTAATTAGGTCTCCACTGCTTTGATTTAACAGGATGCTGCATATATTCTGTTTGTCATGCTCACCTAAATATCCTGCTTTAGGACTCTTAAAGTATCTAAAATACTACTGTTTCAGACGTGCAATTGACTGCTTATTTGTGGAGGTAAATGTGAGCCCCCTTAATTGCTCCTTTACCTGATAGTCCTACTTGTTTAAAATTGTGGCTTAGATTTTCTCCTTTTAAGCCCTTTAGGAGAGTCTAGAACTGCCTTAATTAGAAATTCTAAACACCTCCAGGTCCATATCAAAGGGATGGGTGATGCACGCATAGAGTATATTTAACTAGACTCGCTTACATAACCACTAAGGGGAGGGTAATTGGGTAGTAAGGGATATGATGACTGATACGCTCAAATTACTCCTAAAATAGTGTAAAGTGATCGATGTCAAATATAGTAATGCAACAAGGTTGGGGTCGAATCCCACAGGGAATAGGCGTGAAAAGTTTACTTTGGTAGTGTGAATCTTAAATCAAATCGTATCTCTATTCCGTTAATTGTAACAAGAATATGGGAATAGATTGTGTGGTAATTTGATCAAAATAGTGACAAGGATGATTAATTAACGTTGTAATTAATGTGATTAACTAAACCAAGGTTGTGTCCCCATCAATGAAATGTAATGCTAATAGGTATTAATATGATATATTTCTAATGGAAGACGCTTTAGATATGCAAATGATTTCTAGATGACTACCCAATATTTTCCAATAGTTGGGTAGTATTTCTTCTTTATGATTTTTTCAAATATAAAAGAGTTATAATGAAGAGCAATCACTTTATGCCAGATAAAAACCCACTTATTCCTAAGTGATTCTATTAAACAAGGTTTAAAGCCATGAGTCTTTGATATTTACTCCTACCAATCCTAACTCACTTTTTCAAGTAAAGAAAGAATTTAATGGCACATGTTAATGTTTGCAACCACCAACAATCAATGAAGAATGAGAAGTAAATAAATATCAACCAACCATTATACATATATTCAATGTTAAATACCCAATAACATAACACCCCTTTATGGTCCACAACCTTAGTATTTAAAGTTAGCTACTCATGCTTAAAGACAAAAAGATGAGAGTAATAAATGTCATAAAGCTTACAAAATATAAGAATCTTCACTTCTAAAGCTTCCAAAAGAGAAAAATATTCAATGAGTGTATTGTAGCCCAAAAACCAGACAAGAATGACCCACAAAATCCCAATAAATCTATTTATAGTGGGCTAAAATTCGGGGTGAAAAATGGATAAAATTGCCCTCCAGGTCAACTATGCGACCGCATTACTATCACATAACAAGAATGCGGTTCGCATTCTTCACGGAGCCATCGCAGATACAAACCCTAGTTTCCAGGTGCGTTGCCGCATTCATGATGTGCGATCTGCATTGTTGATATGAGACCGCACAATTGCATCGCATTTCTGAGCTCAGCTTTTGGTGTTGGAGGTTTGCGGTTCATTATGCGGCGCGCAAACCAGTTATGCGATAGCATAATGGACCGCAATTTTGCACTTGAATTTTTGCTAAACAATCTGTTGAACTATGCGGTCTACCTGTTCATTATGCGGTCCGCATAGAAGATATGCGGTCCCCCCTTGTTGATTATGCGATTGCATCTTGTCTTTTTCTTATCCTTTTCAGCTTTTTGATCTCTTTTACTGTTCTGGAGTTTCAACCCTCATGCACTGAAAAATATCAAAATTCCATAAGTAGAAAAGATAAATGCACTTAAAAACAAGCTAAAATCTAAGCAATTTAGTATTAAATGTGTCGAAATTCTCCGGCACATCAATGACGTGTGCGCTAATGCCACGTGTAACCCCTCTAATTGAGGAAGGTTTACTGGGTATTGCACATAAGTGATCCTATAGACTAATAAACCTATGACCCATTTATTTCCATTTTTCTGTAATCCATATGTGTGCTTAAATTGCTTTACTTGCTTAATGACTAATTCACCAAAAAATGAGTTTGGACGAGACCCACCGTTGTGGACCTCGAGGGGTGCCTAACACCTTCCCCTCAAGGTAATTTCAAGCCCTTACCCAATCTTTGGTAATATAAATCAGTTTCATGAGTTACTTGCATTACGTTCCCTAACGCACCTTAAATCCGTTAGGTGGCGACTCTTAAATTTCCATACCCCTCTCCCAAAAGGAAACGAGTTGTCCCAAAGCATGTCGAAACCCGGACCCTGCGAAAGGGGAAAAAGGGGGCGCGATAGGAACCCGACAAAATTTTCATGAAATCTTAACACCCATTTTGATAAGAGTTCAACCATACCAATTTTATCAATTTTCGATAACGAATCAACCTCCAAATCTTAAATTTTTGTTTTTGAAATTTTTGTTTTTGAAATTTTTTATAAATTTCTTCCATTTGATTCACTAATAATTGATGAAAACAAACATGAAATCGTGAAGTATAATAACTTTTGGATATATAACACTTACTCCAATTCATATGGTGAAAATCTCCTAAAAAATCGCTTCACTCCGAGCTCCATAGCTCCAAATATGTTAAAATGGTTGAAAAAATCGCTTCACTCCGTCCAGGCAAGTCGCATTTGACATTTGTGATTTGCCTCCGCCCAGAAAAACAACATTATTAGCCTTCAGTAAATCTATCATTACTTTTCGTACAAATTTCCAAATAATGTATTCTTTAACTTTCTGAAAACTAGATACCTTATAAATTGCGAGATATAAGCTCCCAAAGTCAGACCTGTGCAGCAGAAATTTCTGGCGATGCACACTGCTGTAGCCAAAATCTGCTGTACCAGTCTTCAGTCAATCGATCATAACTTTATGTACAAATATCCAAATTATGAATGGTTTATCCTTATAGAAACTAGAATCCAAGGGCTACGACTTCCTTGTTTTGGAAAGTTCCTGATTCCTTATAGATTTCGAGATATAAGCTTCCATATCAGCTCTACGCATTAGAAATTTCGCACATTGCTGCCAAAAAGCCAGCAGTAATAAATGGCCTAAAAATGGTCCGGAATCACTCCGAAACTCACCCTATCCCCTCGGGACCCGTCCAAACACACAAACAAGTCTCAAAACATATTTTTGACTTAGTCGAGGCCTCAAATCAAATCAAAAACGCGAATCACACCCCAATTCCAGCCTAATGAAACTAAAAAATTGTAACTTCTACATTTGATGCCGAAACCTATCAAATCAAATCTGATTGACCTCAAATTTTTCCCACAAGTCATTAATGACATAATGAACGTGTTTCAATTTTCAGAATGGGATTTCAACCCTGATATCAATAAGTCAACTCTCGGTCAAATTTCCGAATTCCATTTATTTTCAACTTTCGCCAAAATGCTTCAATTTATTCTACGGACCTCCAAATCTAATTTCGGGCATACGCCTAAGTCTGGAATCACCATACAAAGTTATTGGAATCATCAAAAATCCATTCTAAAGTCGTTTGCTCAAAAGTCAAACTCCGGTCAACGCTTTTCATTTAAGCTTAAAAAATGAGGCGTACACCTAAGCTTTTCATTTACGAAGTTGCTCGGGATCTTAAGTCGTTGAATGTGGCGTAAATTTTTAAAACGACAATTCATATTGTTACATTCTCCTCGTTTTAAAAAATACGTCCATCCTCGAACGTGCCATGAATATTAAGAAGACATTAAATTACTGAGTATATTCTTACACACATACTCGTGGGTGATTCTACGTCACTGCAGTTTAACATGGGTTCGACAACACCATATCAGTTGAGATTATTCATTTTATCCTCAATTAAATTTAAAGCCAATTTTATAAGGTCCAATTAATTTCAAAAAGGCCTGAATTTCATATTAACACATTGTGTTTGTCTCAACCGACTGTAGCAATTTCGTTCTATACGTATGCCCATAACCACATCTCTGGTCATAATAGTTGTTCATAATTAATTCCAGCATCCTCAATAATTTCATATTAACCAAAATCTCGTTTCAACTTTTCACAACACTGATAGCAATAATTTACCCGAAATTAACGAGTTATATTTAACGCCACCTGGACACCCACCTTGTAGGATAAAACTCAACATTTACAGCACGAATATAGCTAAATATGCACAAAAAATACATACAAAAATTATCAAATAAGCCTAACAGGCATGACTCCTTATTAATACTATAGTACAAATTTAAATTTCACAAAGGAAGAATTTAAACACATAAATTTTCACCACAAGGACCTCGTCCTTATATAACTTCCACCGCGGCTTGTAGCCCAGTTTAAATATTTCACATCATATAAAAATTGTGAGGATCTCATCCTCAACTCTGCATCACAAGTATTTTGCACATTGTGCCTATTGAAATTTTCCATTCCCCTTCTTTATTCTTCTTTATAAATTCCGTGAAACAATTTCACAACACAAAGTCACTGTAGTGAGTAACAGAAAGTCACTTTTGGACTCTTAGCCCTCAATAGTGTACAAAACAAAATTCTAGACACGGGCTAATACCATCAAATCTCCCAATAGGGATAAACATGTGAGTGGTGTACAAAATCACTAACTCACCATACACGGAGCATGTTAAGTAGAGGAAAAGTGGGATAAAATTGGATGTCAACAAGGTAGATAGGGAGGCAATCAAGGAATAGAAGGAGATTGCAAATCTAGAGCAAGATTGATGGAGCTAGAGGGGAAGATGAGAAAGAGGTTTTGGGATTGTCAAGTCATGGACTATGATGAAAGGGGAAAGCTGGCATGGCTTACTTGCTACTCGATATGTGCGACTTGGGAAATGTGATTGATGGAGTTTATAGAGCCAAGCATGGGGAAGGTCCTTCTGGGACCAAATAGATTAGGAGATAATAACTGTATTTCTTTCTTGATTAGCTTTGTTAGCTTTCAATGTAATAAGGCTTTGTGACTTTAGTGACTTCATATTATTACTTCGATTTAGTAAAGGTTGATTTGATTTATTTTTGCAATAATGGAATGAGTCAACGTCGGCATGAATTTTCTCCAAGTCTATATGTCGCTTAGGCCTACCTCGGGTACAATGAGGTTCCCAAATTAGGACGTGAATTATTGCATGACCTTACGTGATACTTGCTTAAATATTGCAAACGCTCTTTACTTCATCTTACTGAATTGGTTACCTATTGCTTTTTCTTTCTTTTGATTACTCCCATTCCCAAAGGTTGGTTCGTGCATCCTGTCATCATCAACATACCACACCAGATCCAGAGGTCTTCTAACTCCTCTTTCACCTAGAAACCCAAAAAGCAAAGGAAAATGCAAAGGGAAGATGGATGATCTAAGTGGTAATAAAAAAGACAATGTTACCATGGCATAAAATGTCGAAAGCTCAAATGGAAGAAGTACCCCAGGACATAATGAGTTAGTCCTACGGTTGAAATAGAAAATCTTGGAGCTACAATGTGAGCTTAAGCAGGTCCAAAATATTGCAAACCTATCCCTTACTCTAAACATTCCTAATGTTAACCATTAGAACAACAACACCTAGAATCAAACACCACCCCAAAACACACAAGCCCAAAATCAGCCATCCATAGCGCCACAAAATCCTCCCGCAATGCATCATATCACAACCCTGCACCCCTTCAAAACCTTAAACCTCTACCAGTACAAACCCCTCAACAATATTACCATAATTATAACCAGTATCCGCAAACAAACACTTATCATACTCCTCAAAATGCACCACAACTTACCCCCGAACCCCCTCAAACCTCAATCAATGATCACCCATACACCTAAGTCCCATGAACCCTCCAAGGCAACCCAATATATGTTGATACCTTACCACATACCTCGCAACAAACCCTATACATACTTGAACCTACCAAGAAGGACCTGCTCATCTTAAACATGGCGGAAAATCTAAAGAAACTAACAAGGAGAGTCCAGATTGTCGAAGGTGAGAAAGGCATTAATGGTTTGAACTACGGAGACTTGTGTATCCAGCCATATGTAGAACTGCCAAAGGGTTACAAACCTCCTATGTTTGAGATGTTTGACGACACCAATGATCCTAAGGTGCATTTGAGAACCTACTGTGACAAGTTTGTAGGAGTGGGCAAGAAAGAGCAAATCCACATGAAACTGTTCATGTGAAGTCTTACAGGTGATGTGTTATTATGGTATATCCGCCAAAACCTAAAGATGTGGGAAAGCTGGGTGAGCATGGTAACCGATTTCATGGATAGATTCAGGTTCAACACAGAGAACACTCCAGGCATTTTCTATATTCAGAACCTTAAGAAGAAGCCAACTGGAACCTTCTGTTACTCGCTGGAGATCAGGTGAGGCCGCTACTAGAAGAAGACAAAAATAACAAGTTCTTTGTCAGACCTCATGGTCTTAGAAATCACAATTTCTTCGACATCATAAAGTTGGGAGAAAGGATAGAAAAAGGGATCAAGAGCGCTATGGTGACCAACTTCGAGGTGCTGCAAGCCACCAACAAAGCCTTAAAGTCAGGAGGTATTTTGAAGATGAAAGAAATTGGTGTTTTGATGGTATCCCAGGGCCCTAAGTCTCCCCTTAATATCAAACACCGCCACCCACATATCAACCCTCACCTCCAAATTACCTATACCATGCCACCACCGACCATGCCTACAATACCCAACCTGCATATTACCATTCACCTCCTCCTGCCCACCAAAACTACCCAAAGCCACGACCAAACTTTGACAGCAGAGCTCCCAGACAATACACCCCTATTGCTGAACCTATAGCCCAACTATATGAGAGACTAAAGGCCACTGGTTACATAACTCACATTCCTATTTAAAATGCTTCGTAGTGGGTTAACCCTAACAAGACTTTGGCCGACCATTTAGGCATGAATGGTCAAATTATTAAGGAATTCTGCATGTTGAAGGACAAGATCTATAAGCTGATTGACACCAAAGTGATACAACAAAAAGAGTCTATGTTGAATGTCCACAATAACCCTCTTCCTGGTCATAGGGGCGGGGGAGTGAATGGATAGGAATTGATGAAAAATGGGATCAAGAGGAATCCATCAGACTTATTCGAGAGGTGGACGCTACCAAAACATCTCCTATCACCCTCTCACCGATTATGGTGCAAACCCAGATGTCATTCGAGGTTGAGGTAGCTACGCCCTTCACTTTGATGGTAGCTCCAACACTGTATTATAAGTCTAATATTGTCCCATGGGATTATGTACCGGAGGCAAGGAGAAAAGAAAAGGCTAAGATGGAAAAGACATGTGCTGCACAAGGAATGACCAGAACTGGCAAGGTTTACACACCTGAAAATGTTGGAGGAACAAGTAAAGAGATCGCATCGAAACCACCTGCCGTGGAGACAGGCACATATGATCTTTGGAGGAAGGTACATGCGAGGGAATACTCTGTTGTTGATCACCTAAACAAGACTCCCGCCCAGATATTCATCTTATCATTGTTGCAAAACTCAGATGCGCAAAAGAATGCCTTGATGAATGTGTTAAGTGAAGCTTATGTGCCTACCAGTATTACTAGTGGGGAGATGGCTAATATGGTAGAGCAGATATTGGAGAGTCACAAGATTACTTTCCACGAAGATGAGTTACCACCGAAGGGTTTTAGTCACAACAAATCATTTCACATCACTATGCAATATGAAGATAAGTTCATCACCATGGTTCTGATAGATGGGGGCTCAATCCCAAACATATGACCGCTGACTACTTTGAAAAGACAGGGTATAGGCCTGCCTGAGATACGAATGGGAAGTATGAACATGAAGGCGTTTGATGGGTCTAAGAGATCCACCATAGGAGAAATCAACCTTGATCTGCAGATGGGCCCGACCTGGTTTGGCATTGAATTCCGGGTACTGGATATATCCGCCACCTACAACTTTGTATTGGGACGACCGTGGATACACGTAGCTGGTAAAATCACTTCTACTCTGCACTAGGTTGTGAAGTTCGAGTGGAATCATCAAGAGGTGATTATTCACGAAGATGGAAGTAACTCTATCTACACCAACCAGACTATGTCATCCATTGAGAATAAGAGAAAATTGGGAGGAGAAACATGACACAACATTGAGGGGGTAAACGCAATTGAAAAAGGGTTAGTGGTGGAGCAACAAGATAGAAATCATACTAATGTGGTTAGGGTATGAACTAGGCAAGGGTCTTAGTCCAAAGCTTCATGGGATCATGGAACCAATACAACCACAATATCATGGAAGAAGCTTTGGTCTCTGGTATGAATATACCGTGCAAGGATGTAATGATTGGATACCGGCGTGGCGTGACTTTTACTATCTACTGGAATAACCCATACCACCACTGCACCAGACATTTCTCTAGGCTGAAGTGATTTGGGGATCCCACGAAGATGAGGTTTTGGTCGGTATGAGGAAGCTATTTCTGGATGAGGAAGATATAGAATGCAATGCAATCTTTGAGGAGGAGAAGGAGGAAGACCTTGCCATTCAGACAGTGGGAGAAGGAGTTGTTATTAGGAATTGGACCGCTGCACCATCCCAGCTTACCGAGCACCTAGGTAGCCTTGGCAGAACTAGCATGATTTATTTTTAAAATTGTTTTTGGGCATTCAAGACATTTTAAGTGTTTTGTTTTGAAATAATTACTCGATACATCAAGTCGTACTTGTTTGACAATTTTTATGTTTTATTAATGTAGTATTGCTTTTCGTTTATTTATATTATTATCATTCTACATTATTTTTCAGTATAGTTATTACATATCATGACGAACCTACGACTATGACATGTAAATAGGCAACACAATATAAGGAAGGTGATTCAGAAGATTTGGAAGATGACATAATACCTGAGGAAATTGTCAAAGAAGTAGAGAAATTTTAGAATAAACCAAAATCCAATTTGGAAGAAACTCGCATTAGCATTCATCTATGGCTATTGGAGAAGGAAGAGTACATCAGGTTTCTAAAGGAATATAAGGATATTTTTGCATGGTCTTACGATGACATGACTGGGTTAAGCACCTCCATAGTTGCTCACATGCTACATCCCAACCCTATGTGTTCGCTGGTAAAGCAAAAGCTCAGGAAATTCAAGCCAGATATGAGTCTGAAGATAAACGAAGAGGTTACCAAGCATATAAAAGCCAACGTACTTTGGTGATCAAGTATCCAACTTGGTGAGCTAACATCATACCAGTTTCGAAGAAGGATGGGAGGTCAATGTGTGTGTTGAATATCAAGATCTGAATAGAGCAAGCCTTAAGGATGATTTCCCATTGCCCAACATACACATACTGATCGACAACTGTGCCAAGCATGAACTCTATTCCTTTGTGGATTGCTTCGTAGGAATCACCAGATTTGGACGGACGAAGAGGATGCTGAAAAGACAGCCTTCATCACGCCATGTGGGATATATTATTACAAAATGATGCCATTTGGTTTGAAGAACGCTGGGGCTACCTACATGAGGTCCATGACTACTCTTTTCCACGATATGATACACAAGGAAATAGAGGTGTACGTGGATGACGCCATCCACAAATCTAATAGGATTTCAGATCATATAATAGACTTGAGGAAGTTTTTTGATCGACTTCGAAAGAAAAATATGAAGCTAAATCTTGAAAAATTTTCTTTTGGAGTCCCTACTGGGAAGTTGTTGGGTATCACCGTCAGTCGCCGCGGTATTGAGCTACACCCATCAAAAAATCAAAGCTATTCTGGACTTGCCACCACCAAAGAACAAGAAGGATGTGACGAGTTTTCTGGGGCGCCTCAATTACATCAGCAGTTTTATAGCGCATTTGACGTTGATATGTGAGATGATATTTAAAATGCTAAAGAAATATGCTACGGCGAGCTGGATCGAAGAATGTCAAATGGCTTTCGATAAAATCAAGGAGCACTTGTCTAAGACGCCCGTGCTGGTCCCACCAGAGCCCGGAAGACCTTTACTACTGTACATATCCGTGTTGGATGGAGCATTTGGTTGCGTCCTGGGGAAGCATTTTGAAACCATGAGAAAGGAGTAGGCGGTATATTATCTGAGTAAGAAGTGCACACCTTACGAATCCTGATCTCTTTGTTGGAACGCACTTTTTTTGATTTGACATGAATAGCCCAGAAAGTGAGACACCACTTCTGCACATACACTACGTATCTCATATCGAGGATGAATCCACTAAAATATATCTTTAAGAAATCCAAGCCTACCAGTAAGCTAGAAAAGTGGCAGATATTGTTAAGTGAGTTTGATATCATCTATATGACTTAGAAGGAGGTCCAGGGGCAAGCATTGGCCGATCATCTGCAGAGAACCCCGTAGACGGGGAATATGAACCACTAAAGACGTACTTTTTCGACGAGGAAGTGTCGCTTGTAGGAGAAGATATTGTCGAAACATATGATGGTTGGAGGATGTTTTTTTACGGAGCCGCAAACTTCAAAGGAGTGGGAATCAGAGCTACTTTGGTATTAGAAACCGGTCAACACTACCTGGTATCCGCAAAACTCAGGTTCTCGTACACCAACAATATGGCACAATTCGAGGCTTGCATCTTGGAACTCAGATTGGCCATCGACATGAACATTTAGGAGTTGTTGGTAATCGGTGATTCAGATATGTTTGTACATTAAGTACTCAGATAATGAGCTACCAAGAACACTAAAATATTGCCATAATTCAGAACAAATTTGCAGATGCACTGGCTACCTTGTCTTCCATGATACACCATCGAGAGAAGAATTTTATTGATCGTATCCCGATAAAGATTCGTAAGCAGCCGACTTATTGTGCTCATGTTGAAGAAGAGTTCGATGGAAATAAATGGTTTCACGATGTCAAGGAGTATTTGTAGAAAGAGGAATACCCAGGATATTCTACACACACGCAGAAGCGCACGCTTCAAAGATTGGGCAACCACTTCTTTCAGAGAGGAGGAATTATGTATAAAAGGACTCCTGACTTGGGATTGCCGCAATGTGTTGATGCCAAGGAGGCATCTAAATTGCTCGACGAAATACACGTCGGAACCTGCGGACCTCGCATGAACGGGTTCATTTTGGCCAAGAAGATATTAAGGGCATGGTTACTAAAAGATTATGAAGACAGACTGCATCAAGTATGTTCAGAAGTGGCACCAATGCCAAGTACATGCTGATATGATACGGGTGCCACCCAAAGAGCTCAATGCAACGAGTTTACCGTAGCCTTTCTCTACTTGGTCATGGATGTCATCAGACCTATTGAACTTGCTGCTTTAAATGGAAACAAATTCATTTTGGTGGCTATAGATTACTTCATAAAATGGGTAGAAGCTTATTCCTATAAACTTGTGACTAAGAAGGTCATAGCAGACTTTATCCGGGATCGTATTGTTTGTCGATTCAAAGTACCTGAGTGAATCATTACTAACAAGGTTTCCAATCTCAATAGTGGATAAAATCCATGTGTGAAACATTCAAAATCAAGCACCACAATTCTACAGCATATAGGCTACAAATGAATGGAGCCAGGGAAGCCGCCAACAAGAGCATCAAGAAGATATTGAGAAAGATAGTGGAAAATTACAAGTAATGGCATGAGAGATTACCATTTGCTTTGCTCATATATTGCACCACAGTCTGCACGTCAATTGGGGAAACTCCCTATCTATGGTATAAGGTACTGATGTTTTTATACCCGCCAAGGTGGACTTTCATTCCCTAAGAATCATAGAGGAGGCCGAACTCAGCGATGCGAAATGGATACAAGTCAGTATAAGAAGTTGGCCCTCGTTAATGGTAAAAGGATGAATGAAGTGTGTCATAGAAAACTCTACCAGAATATAATGGAAAGGGCTTTCAACAAGAAGGTTAGATCAAGGTAATTCACACTAGGGAAATTGGCATTGAAGCAAATCTTCCCGCACCAGGACGAGGCAAAAGGAAAATTCTCACCTAACTGGAAAGGACCTTACATGGTTTGCCGAGTACTAACAGGAGGAGCGCTCATACATGCAGAGATGGATGGACAAATGTGGTCAAAACCTATCAATACGAACGTCGTCAAGAGATATTATGTTTGAGATTATATTTGCACTTTCTTTTAATGTAATATGAACTAAGCTTGACCTGATTTGCGGTTTTGTCACATCATAATAAAATCTTCATTCCCCTCTATGGTCATGAACTGGGGAAAATATCTACTTTTCGTCAATCTCATTACGTCAAGGATTGCCAGAAGTATACATTAAAATTGGGGCAAAAAGTTTGAGGAGGGTCTTCAAAATTTCGAGTTGACAAGGTCACAATGTCTCAAAGTGTGTCATAGTCTATGATTTGACAAATTATTTGTTTTATGCATCATCACATATTTTGAACAACTGAATTTCTCACAAATGATTTATCGCAAATATATATTTTTGAAAATTTCATTTCTGTAGTGGCCAGATGTTACCCATGGTAACTCCAACAAGGCGTCAAGACAAGGAACAAAGGTGAAATAAGGAATCAAAAGCCCGGACCGACCTTTCCACCCATAACTCACAATTTTTATTTGGATGCAGGCATAACGGACATAACAAGCTTATCCATGAATATACAACAAGAATGCTATCCTCACACCGATAGTAGTTGCCAGGCATAAGTGCGTCAAGCTAAGAATTAATTTTCTTTCTCATATTTAATCTTCGTTTCCCTCTGCATAGGTCTAAACACTGCCCTCACTACATTTCATAAGGATAAACACCACCCTCATCATTGCATAAGGCTAAACACTGCCTTCTTCTGCATAGGGATAAACAATGCCCTCGTTACATTGCATGATGCTAAGCACTGCCTCAATTAGTGCATAAGGGTAAAACATTGCCTTCCCTTGCATGAGATTAAGAACTGTCTCCATTACATTGCATAAGGCTAAGCACTGCCCTCATTATTACATAAGGCTAAACAGTGCCTTCCTTTGCATGTGACTAAGCAATGTCTCCATTACATAACATGAGGCTAAGCAATGCATCCATTATTGCATAAGGCTAAGCACTGCCTTCTTCTATATAGGGCTAAGTACTTCCCTCATTACATTGCATGAGGCTAAGCACTGCCTCCATTAGTGCATGAGGTTAATACTTCCTTTCTTTGCATGAGACTAAATACTGTCTCCATTACATCACACGAGGCTAAGCACTGCCTTCCTCCATATGAGACTAAGCATTGTCTCCATTACATTGCATGAGGCAAAGTGTCGCCTCCATTATTGCATAATGCTAAACGCTGCCTTTCTCTGCATTGGGAAAAGAACTTCCCTCATTACGTCGCATGAGACTAAGCAATGTCTTCATCACTAAGCACTACTTTCATCACTGCCATATATTCACATGCATCATATTTTAAGTTTTGCAGGTAACTCGGGAGGTAAACGTTCTACAAACAGGAGCAATTCTCGCTCCGATTTTAGTTCATAACATTCACATCCTTTGATTGTCTCAAACGTAATTGATAATCAACAATTGATTACTTTTTATCCCGCAACCGTTCAAATTTTTGCTTGGTAAATACATAATGATCCATTTCGCATTCATAACTCCACCTAAAATTATCCATTACTCATGACACTATCCTACCCAAAATATTGTTCTCGAAGCACATGACAACTCTTATAGCAACTCCTTCGGTTTTTTTCGCCGGTGGATCCAAAATTACACACGACTTGATTCCCGTAACACCAGATATATGTAGGTAACTCAAGAACCAGGGTTCAACCTGCATTTTTTAAACACACATCATCCTTGCTCATTTCAGACAAAATTGGTCATTATTTTCTTTACCCGACAACTCTTTCATCATTTTCGGGTAAAGAGGGGCAGTTTTTGATACCCAATTTTCCCCTCATGTTTATAAAGTATTCAATATATTTTCAAAATATCATTTTGCATTTACCCAACTTACAAGGGCATATAAATATGTTTTCTATAATTTTCTATAATTTTTAAAAGCTTTAAATTTGATTTTCTCACATATTAATTTGCTTAAAAATTTATTAATTATATCTTTAAATTATTTTTAAGGTGATTTAATTATATGATTTTTCATTCTATACCCTTGTGAATTTTATAATTTTTTATCTCCTTTTACATAATATATTAACATTTTTTCTATTTTTATCTACACTATTTACAATAATAACCTATATTCTCTATATTATTACATTTATTGCATTATTTATTCTAAAATAGTATTTTTATTTTTTATAATGTTAATCCATAATTTTCAAGGCATAAATAATATTTTTACTCCCTCCATTTCAATTTATGTGAACTCATTCAACTGGGCACGGAGTTTAAGAAAAGCGAGAAGACTTTTGAACTTGTGGTATAAAATGAGGCATATATATTTTGTGTGGCTATAAATCATTGTATAAAGATAAATTATTTTGAAATAGTGAAAGTGGTCGTTATTTTTGGCACGGACTAAAAAGGAAATAGGTTCACATTAATTAAAATGGAGGGAGTATTTTTTTTTTACAAATATTTTTTATGAATTATATGTGTTTAAATTATACCCCAATTTGGAATAAATTTCGGAGCCAAGCTGGCCCAAACCATTGAGCCCGCATCATCCCATCTCTCAGCAGCCAAAACCAAATACCCCTTTATTAAATCCGGTCGCGACCCGCTCCAGTTGACCAGCCCCACTCTTTTTTTTATCTCAGCTGTTGATCTCAGAGATCAATGATCAACAATCCATCTCCCCTCTTCTAATTAACCTCAGCCCAAATCCTAGCCTCATTTTACCCGGTCAACCACCTTTATACTCTCTCAAACCCTCAATTTTTCATCGAATCTAGCACATCCATGGATTCTTACCATGATTTACTTACCTTTCACAGATTATACCATTGTTAACTACGTAAATATGGTTTTACTTAGCACTTGCCCTTTTTTGGCAAGTACCAGTTTCCAAATCAAGGGAAATCTACTTTACTCTCCAAGATTTGGACGATATTTTGTCTGTATACGGTCATAGCAAGGCTTTGAGGGTCCGATTAACCGAGATCTCCAGCTAGTTTCTTATCCTTGTAAAACTAGGGTTTACCTGGTTTCTTCTGCTAATCCGTTTCTAAATTGATTTTTGGCATGTTCTTCTTTCCTCGTTTATGTTCGATGGACTGTATTTCCTTATTTGGGTGTTGATTTTTAATACTATATCAACCCCCTTTCCTCGTTTCCCCTCTAAGACTTTACTATTGTACTGCTACTGCTTTTCTAAAACTCACTCACTCTAAACTATTCTTAATCTCTTGGCCGGCTGAATGCCAAGGCGACCAGAATATGATTATTAGACCTCTCTTAGTGTGAGCACTTCCCAAAGTTTGTCTGAGACCCTTGGGAACTCCAACGCACTGAGAATTTTGGGGTTTCTGCTAATCTCTCCTTGTTACTGATAAGCAAGTTGCTGCTACTAAATTTCTACCTTATTAGCCCGTTAATTCTACAAACTGGTGAGTAATGAGAGTCTTGTAACTCTATTCTCTTTTTCTTGTGTCATGTCATTTAGGACTTTGTGAATCGTTATGATATTGTTTTCTTCTGTTCATATTCATGTTTGCCTTAGCATTATCTTGTACCCTGTGATTTTCCAGTATCTAAACCCGCTTGAGTTGTGAGCTTCAATGCATGCATGTTATATGTGTGCAATTTGAATAATATCTGATTACCTTTAGCCTGCTCTATTATTTTGATCACCTATTTCTCTTCATGAGGCCTTTCTCATGCCTTGTCTTGGATTCTTGTATTATTAAGAGGGTTATTTCCTGCCCAGAACTTATTTGAGTGAATTCCTTTCTGATGAACCCATCTTATATGTGCTATTTTCAACCTGCTTTATGCTTACATGAGATTTATGTGCCAGTTACTGTCTTAGTGCTTTATCCAAACATGTTTCTATCTAATGTGGTGTTTGTCAATCTTGCACTCTTGAGTATTGCCTAGGATTATAGTTGAATCCCAATATACTTAGTTTCTGTATTATGCATAATCGACTGGCTTAGGTTCTAAAGTCTGTCTATTCTATTTGATCTTAATATTGACATGTCTTTCTACAATGATATCTTTGGACTTGGGGATCTTTGTGTTATTCTTAGTGTGATTAGGATTCTTATGGACTGTTCCTACTTGTTTGTTTACTACGTGTAATTGTCATTCTCTGACTATGACTCTATCAGACCTTCATGACTTAGATTCCTAGTTTTAAAATCCCTTATAGGCTAATTTTGGTGCATGCTTCACTCTAAAGTTGTTGTTATGGAAAATTAAGCATGTATAAATGCTTATACTATTAACTTAATGACATGCCTCCCCGACTCTAGTTGCGTATGCTATACTCTTTTACTGTTGTGAACCTATGCTGTTCATTTTTTTTCACATCAAACTCACCATGTTGAAACTAAGTTCTACTGATTATCCTAGTGTCATGATCAAGCCCTTGTTTGACCAATCCTATCTCCCTAGCTTCTAAAATGCAAGTGCAAATATGCTTTATGTGAATACTGCTAAATGTCATGTAATCCTGTCTCTGTGAGGTTTTGCTTCAGGGCTGTTTAATTGATTGCCATGTGTAGTTCGTTAACTAATATGATTAAGTGGTCAATCTGTAATTGTTGGGCTTGGTATGAGTTCATATGTCGCCTTGGGCTGTGCAAATGGACACACTCTCCTGTTTGAGATGCGTTTGGATCTGGGTCTTCTATTCATGTGAAAGTGAGATTCTTGAAGGTCCATGCAGTAATGAGTTATTCTCATTTGGGCCTGCTGTTGTTTAGTATGTAATATTTATACTTATCCTCAATATTTTAGGCTTCTAATAACTTGTAAACAAAACAATTGAGGAATTAGTGGAACGGGGGAACGAGTATCCTTTAATTTTTTGTATGAACGGGTAGAAAGCATGCTTATAAAGTTTACACTTTGTTTACTACTCCGTTCGACATGCTTTATTTTTATGCATTAATAGAAATCATGTTTGTAGGAACTCAAACACCTCATCTACTTAACTTGTCTATACCCGTACATCATCAGAAGCATGGTTGAAAGAGTTTAAGTGCTCTACTTGTTCATATGTCTACTTCTATGCGCTAGTAGATAGCATGCTTATAGGAATCAAATGTCAACAATTATCTACTCAACGTGTGTCACGACCCAAAACCAAACATGTCGTGATGGCGCCTGTCATGGTTCTAGGCAAGCCGACTACTCAAACATTTCCAACACTTTTGATTTTGAAATATACTAGAATAATTTAAATAGATAAAAATCTCATAAAACCTTTAGAATATCATAACTCAATACATAAGTTTTCCCAAAAATCACGGTGTCATGAGTACATGTTCATCTAAATAATGACATAGTCTGGTACGTTTTCTACAAAGTAGAACTAAATAAATAAAAGGAAAGATAGGGGAGGAGAGTCAAGGTCTGCGGAGGCCAAGCAGCTACCTCGATGATTTTTTGGATGTCTGAACTCTATGAATCAGCAAATGTCGTGACTAGAAAGACCAGGATCTGCACACGAGGTGCAGGGTGTAGTGTGAATACAACCAACTCAATAACTAAAAACTCTAACCTTTGGACTAAAAGCAATGACAAGTTAAAGTATTACATTTCACATGCAGTATTAACATTATGGAAATTACGAAAAATATGATAGTGAAAATTTCCCTAACACATGGTGAAAATACGGTTAACAACAAGATTATTCAACTATACAGTTCCATGAAACCGACCAAGTTACAATTCTTACGGTGCATGCCCACACGCCGGTACCTAGCATGTGTGTCACCTCAACAATAATCATATAACACATAATTCAGGGTTTAATACCCTCAAAATGAAGTTTAGAAGTGTTTAATATGCTCAAAATGAAGTTTAGAAGTTTTACTTACCTCAAATTATGCAAAATCCCTACTTTAAAAAGCCCTTTCCTCATGAAACGACCTCCAAATGCCTCGAATCTAACCACAAACAATTTGATACGATCAACACGAGCTAAAGGAATCAATTCCACAAGAAAATACTAAGTACTTAATCAAAAGTCAAAAAGTCAACCCCCGGGCCCACGTCTCGGAATCCAATAAAATTTACAAAATCCGGAAGCCCATTCAGCCACGAGCTCACCCATACCAAATTACTCAAATCCGATACAGAATCTCGTTCAAATACCCAAAATTCGGCCTAGGGGCTTTCCTCCATTTTCCCCCAATTTTCCAACCCAAATCACTAATTAAATGATGAAATCAAAGATATAAACATGGAATTTAACCAACACTAAGTAAGAATAACTTACCCCAATTACTCACTTGAAAGTCTCTCAAGAATCTCCTCCAACCGAGCTCCCAAATAAAATTTGTGATATGAACTTAAACCCTCGTTTTTGAAATGTTTTAAGTCTGCCCAGATATTTGCGATTGCGAATGAAAAAATCCACTGCCCCAAAACTTCCACTATGTGATTTCCTACACACTCAGGCGAACGCGAAGAATGGGCTTCCCAGACCTACACGGTCGCTGATGGACTAACGCGTTCGCATAGAACAATGCACATGGCCAACTCTTGACTCCTTTCCTCTTCGCGATTCACTGTATCCCACAACTACGCAATCGTATTCCCTATCTAGCAAATGCGTAGAGAAAATTCCTCCACTGTCCAATTAAGCCTACGCAATCACGGACCTATCCATGCAATCGCATATAAGGAAACCAGATCAGTGCACCAGAAAATCTTCAGCAGCCTTCCAAGTCCAAAACTTGATCTATTAACCATCCGAAACTCACCTGATGCCCTCGAAACCTCAATCAAACAGATCCACAAGTCCTAAAACACGATACAGACTTAGCCGAGTCTTCAAATCACATCAAACAATGCTAAATCATTAATCGCGCATCGATTCAAGCCTAATGAACTTTTGAACTTCTAACTTCCACATTCAATGTCGAAACCTATCATATCACGTCCGATTAACCTCAAATTTTTTGCACAAGTCACAAATGATACAACGGGCCTACTCCAACTCCCGGAACCCCAATCCGAGCCTGCTAACCACAAAGTCAACTTTCGATCATAGTTCGAAATTTCCAGCTTTCGCCATTTCAAGCCTAATTCAACTACAGACCTCCAAATCACTATCCGAACACACACCTAGGTCCAAAATCACCTAACGGAGCTACTGGAACCATCAAAACTCCATTTCGGAGCCATTTACACACAAGTCAACATCCGGTCAACCTTTTTAACTTAATCTTCCAATCTTGAGACTAAGTGTCTCAACTCATTCCGAAACCTCTCTGGACCCGAACCAATTACCCCGGAAAGTCACATAGCAACTATTAAGCCTAAGATGAGAAGTAAATGGGGGAACATGGCTACAACTCTCAAAACGACCAACTAGGTCGTTACACCCTCCCCCTCTTGAACAAATGTTCATCCTCGAACGAGCCTAGAAACGTACTTGGAGTCTCAAATAGACGTGGATAACTTCTCCGCATCTCCCACTTGGTCTCCCAAGTAGACTCCTTAAATGGTTGACCTCTCCACTGCACCTTCACTAGAGCGGTGTCCTTTGACCTCAACTTTCAAATCTGCCGACCCAAAATGGCCACCGGCTCCACATCATAAGTCAAATTACCATCCAACTGAACCATGCTGAAATCCAAAACATGAGACGGATCGCTGACATACTTCTGGATCATAGATATATAAAATACTAGATGAACACCTGACAGACTAAGTGGCAAGGTAAGCTTGTAAGCCACCTCTAAAATCCTCTGGAGCACCTCAAACGGCCCAATATACCAAGGGCATAACTTGCCCTTCTTCCTAAACCTCATAACACCCTTCATGGTACAAACCTTGAGTAGTACCTTATCTCCAACCATGTAAGCAACATCATGAACCTTCCGATCGATTTAACTCTTCTATCTAGACTGCGCCGTGCAAAGCCGATCTTGAATCAATTTAATGTTGTCCAAAGTATCCTAAACCAAGTCAGTACCCAATAGTCTAGAGACACCTGGCTCAAACCAACCTAGTAGAGATCGACACTGTCTCCCATAC
This sequence comes from Nicotiana knightiana, assembly GCA_005239525.1. NCBI lineage: Eukaryota > Viridiplantae > Streptophyta > Magnoliopsida > Solanales > Solanaceae > Nicotiana > Nicotiana knightiana. The sequence continues at coordinate 86,535 of ML368562.1, read as the reverse complement.
AAAGCCTCATACGGAGTTATTTGAATTCTTGATTGGTAGCTATTATTGTAGGCAAACTCTACGAGCGGCAAAAACTAATCTCAAGAACCCCCGAAATCTATGACACAAGCCGTAGCATATCCTCCAATATCTTAATAGTGCGCTCGGACTATCCGTCCGCCTGAGGGTGAAATGTTGTACTCAACTCAACATGGGTGCCCAACTCTCGCTGCACTGCTATCCATAACGGCGATGGAAACCACATGACCCGATCTAAAATGATGGACACCGGCAAACCGTGAAGGCGAACAATTTCGCAAATGTAAATCTCAACAAACCGCTCCGAAGAATAGGTAGTCCAAACTGGTATGAAATGCGCGGACTTGATCAATCGATCCACAATCACCCAAATAGCATCAAACTTTCTCAAAGTTCGTGGGATCCAAACTACAAAATCCATGATGATATGTAATCTCAAGCCTCTGAAGGAATCTGCCCGATCTTTGCTGCCCATACTTCACCTGCTGGCAGTTTAGGCCCCGAGCTACAAACCCCAGAATATCCTTTTTCATTCTCCTCCAACAATAATACTGCCTCAAACACTAATACATCTTCGTGACACCCGGATGAAAGGAATACCGCAAACTGTGGGCCTCCTCAAGAATCAACTCACGTAGCCCATCTACATTAGGCACACAAATCCAACCCAACATCCTCAACACCTCATCATCCCCAATAGTAACATCCTCGACATCACTGTGCTGAATTGTGTCCTTAAGGACAAGCAAATGGGGATCATCATACTAGCGCTCTCTGATGCGACCATATAAAGAAGACCGAGAAACCATATAAGCTAGAACTGGACTGGCTTCCGAAATATCTAATCTTATGAACTGGTTGGCCAAGGCCTAAACATCAACTGCAAACGGTCTCTCACTAATAGGTTTAAATACTAGGCTATCCATACTTACCGCGTTTCTACTCAAGGCGCCGGCCACCACATTGGCCCTTCCGGGATGATACAGAATGGTGATATCATAGTCCTTTAGAAGCTCCAACAATCTACGCTCCCAAATTTAGATCCTTTTGTTTGAACAAGTGCTGGAGACTCCGATGATCTGTAAACACCTCACAAGACACCATAGAAACAGTGCCTCCAAATCATCAATGCATGAACGATGACAACCAACTCCAAATCATGAACATGGTATTTCTTCTCATGGGGCTTCAGTTGATGTGAAGCTTAAATGATGACTCTACCCCCTGCATCAAGACACACCCAACACCAATCCGAGAAGCATCACAATGCACTGTAGAAGAGCTTGACGCTGAAGGCAGAACTAGAAATGGAGCAGTAGTCAAGGCAGTCTTGAGCTTCTGAAAGCTCTCTTTACACTCATACAACCACCTGAAAGGAGAACCCTTCTGGGTCAATTTGATCAAAGGCGATGCAATAAACGAGAAGCTCTCCACAAAGAAATGATAATAACCGAACAAAGCCAAGAAACTCTGAACAACCTCTATCTTCTTCGGATCTACCTTAATCCCCTTATTGGAAACCACATGCCCTAAGAACACCACTGAACTAAGCCAAGAATCACACTTGGAGAACTTGGCATAAAGCTTCTCCTCCCTCAGTCGATGTAGTACCAACCTCATATGCTGGACATGCTCCTCATGTCTACACGAGTACACCAGGATATCATCAATGAATACTATGACAAACGAGTCGAGATATGGCTGATATACCTAGTTCATCAGGTGTATGAATGTTGTTGGGGTGTTGGTCAGCCCAAAAGACATCATAAGGAACTCATAGTGCCCATAACGGGTCCTAAATGTTGTCTTTAAGATATCTGAGTCCCAAATCTTTAAGTAGTGATACCCATACCTCAAATCAATCTTAGAGAACACCCTCGCTCCCTGAAGCTGTTCAAATATATCATCAATACGCGGCAAAGGATACTTGTTCATGATTGTAACTTTGTTCAGCTGCCTATAATCGATGCATATCCTCATAGTACCAACCTTCTTCTTCACAAACAGAACCAGTGCACCTCAAGGCGATACACTAGGCCTAATAAACCCTTTATCAAGAAGTTCCTGAAGCTTCTCTTTCAATTCCTTCAACTCAGTCGGTGCCATACGATATGGAGGAATATAAATGGGTTGAGTGCCCAGCACCAAGTCAATACCAAAGTCAATATCCCTATCGGGCGGCATGCTCGGTAGGTCTAAAGGAAACACATCCGAAAAGTCTTGCACCACCAGAACATAATCAATGGTAGGAGTATCAGCACCAACATCCCTTACAAAGGCCAAGTAAGAAAAACACCCATTTCCAACAATTCGTTAGGTCTTCAAATAAGAAATCAGTCTACTGGGAACGTAATCTAGAGAAGCTCTCCACTCGATCTTGGCAATCCCAGTATCACCAATGTCATGTCTTAACGTCACAATCCAGAATAGCATGACATGGAGACAACTAATGCATACACAAGATCACGTCGAAATCAACCATACTAAGCCATATGAGATCAACTCTAGTCACCTATCCCCCAATAGTCACTACACATGACCGATATACGCGGTCCACAATAATATTATCACCCACTAGCGTAGATACGTGAACAGATGAAACTAAGGACTCACGGGACATATCAAGATAATCAGTAAAATATGATGACATATATGAATAAGTGGAACCAGGGTCAAATAATATAAAAGCATCCCTGTGGCATACTAAGGCAATACATGTGATCGCTGTGTCTGAAGCAACGACACCTGATCGGCCTCCCTCTTTAGGGCGGCCCCTAGCTAAAGTAACTGGTGCTGAAGTCGTGGCCTGACTCCTCTGCTGAGCTGGACCTCCCGTAAGGAGGGGACAAAACTTCTTCACATGACCCAACTATCCACACTCGAAACATGCCCTCTAGGAAAATGGTGGAAAATATAGAGGCGGACCCCGAGAACCAGAATAACTACCAGAAGAACCTAGTGCAGATGAACCCTGAACTAAATGTGCATGAGATAAACTCTAAGCTGGGAGGGCACTGAGAGATGACTGACCTGGTCTAACACTTTATGAACCATGGCTGGATGATGCACCATGATGAACTGGGCGAGCCATCTGAGCGGGCCTTTAAGGACGACCCATGTTATGGTAAGACTGTCCCCTAGAAGGAACACCACTGAAACCACCAGGCATGAATCAATAAACTATGATGCGGCGTGCAACCCGCTCCCATGAATATCACTCACAATGGACTCTCAGCCTCACTCAAGCATTAATCTCTCCAGTCCCTCAGGCTCACCAAAATCATGATAATCCGCCCAAACAATGATGATATGATATATCAATAAAGGACAACATAGACTGAGACATAATATGCTAATGAAAGTTGTGACAGAGTATAAAATGACAAATTAGGCAAATAATTCAACATGTAACACGACCTCTATGGGTCCCGATAGCACCAACATGGAGCATATTGGATTTTTAACATGACTGCAGCTCAATTTCCCTAACACATGGTGAAAATGCGGGTAACAACAAGATTATTCAACTATACATTTCCACGGAATCGACCAAGTCACAATTCTTATGGTGCACGCCCACACACTCGTCACCTAGCATGTGTCACCTCAACAAAAATCACATAACATGTAATTTGGGGTTTCATACCCTCAGAACGAAGTTTAGAAGTGTTGCTTCCCTCAATTTGTGCAAAATCCCTACTCCGACAAGCCTTTGCCTCGCGAAACAGCCTCCAAATGCCTAGAATATAGCCCCAAACAGTTCGATAAAATCAACACGAGCTAAAAGAATCAATTACAGAAGAAAATACTAAGTTCTTAATCAAAAGTCATAAAGTCAATTTAAAAGGTCAACCCCGAGGCCCACATCTCGAATCCGATAAAAGTTACAAAATTCGGAAGCACATTCAACCAGGAGTTCACCCATAGCAAAATTTCTCAAATCCGATACAAAATCTAGATTAAATCCCAAAAATTTGGCCTAGGGACTTTCCTCCATTTTCCCCATATTTTCCAACCCAAATCGCTAATGAAATGATGAAATCAAAGATACAAACATTGCATTTAACCAAAACTAAGTAAGAATCACTTACCGCAATCATTCCTTTGATAATATCTCCAAGAATCGCCTCCAACCGAGCTCCCAAAATCAAATTTGTGATATGAACTCAAACCCTCATTTTTGAAATATTTAAAGTCTGCCCACATATCCTTAAACACCTTCGCGATTGTGAAGCACAAATTCCACTACCCTCAGAACTTCCTCTATGCGATCGCATACACACTCACGCGAATGCGAAGCATGGGTTAACCAAACCAACACGATCGTGGATGGACCCACACGTCTTTTCCTCTTTGCGAACACGAACTTAGCCACGCGTTCGTGATTCACCGAATCCCACAACTACGCGATCACATTCCCTATCTCTAGTGAACGTGTCGAGAAAATACCTCCACCGCCCAATTAAGCCTACGCGATCGCGTACCTTTCCATGAGATCATGTAAAAGGAAACCAGATCAGTGCACAAGAAAATCTTCAGTAGCCTTCCAAGTCCAAAAATTAATCCGTTAACCATCCGAAACTCACCCGAGGCCCCCGGGACCTCAACCAAACTTACCAACAAGTCCTAACACTATACAGACTTAATCGAGCCTTCAAATAACATCAAACAACGCTAAAAACTTGAATCTCGCATCGATTCAAGCCTAATGAATGTTTGAACTTCTAAGTTCCACATTCGATGGCAAAACCTATCAAATCACTTCCGATTAACCTCAAAATTTACACACAAGTCACAAATGACACAACGGAAATACTCCAACTCTCAAAACCCCAATCCGAGCTCGGTAAACACAAAGTCGACTCTCGGCTAAACTCCTAAATTTCCAACTTTCACCATTTCAAGCCTAATTTAACTACAGGCCTCCAAATCACTATCCGGACACACTCCTAAGTCCAAAATAAACCAGTGGAGCTAACAGATCCATCAAAACTCCATTCCGGAGCCATTTACACACAAGCCAACATCCGGTCAACCGGTTAAACTTAATCTTCCAACCTTGAGACTAAGTGTCTCAACTTGCAAAACCTATCCAGACTAGAACCAACTACCCCATAAAGTCACATAGAAACTATTAAGCATAAAATGAGCAGCAAACAGAAAAATGGGGTTACAACTCTCAAAAAGACCAGATGGATCGTTACAACATGTGCGATTGAAGTATGATTACCAGATAGCATGCCTATAGAGCTCATATTCACCCAGATACCATGCCTATAGGGACTTAATTGATTAACTGGTTGGTTGTTTATATTGTTCTTATTACACTGCCCACCTAGATAGCATGCCTATAGGAATAAGCATGATAAAATTCCGTTTAGATACCAACTATTAGAGAACCTGCCTATACGACATTGTTATTCTCTTAGATAGCATGCCAATAGGATCAAACATCGGTAATTTTGAGTTTCCAAATGGTTTTACTGCCCATTGCGCAAATCACTTAGAGATCATGTCTATAGATTTTATAATACCTATAATCTGAAAATCGATAATCTGAAACAGCAGCACAGCATGTAGGACATTTTAAACTGGGTCACATAGAATCCCTGTCTATAAGATTTAACGACTCTAATATTCCTTGATTCTGAAACTGCCTACTGTTGATACCCAATTTTTCCTTATATTATTTTAAAAATGCATATATATCTCCAAAACAATGCATGAGCATCAATTAATATTTTTCCGTAATTTCTGCATTTTTAAAGGATTTTTAATTAATTTATCCCAGTAGCTTTCTTATATAAATAACTACTAATTTCATCAAAAATGATTTTATGATAATTTTATTTCTTAATTTTATTATTTATATTTATATTAAGCTTTAATTATTTCTTGAATAGCCATATTTACATTTCTTAGGTTATAATTGTAATAACTTTGCAATAATAGCCCATATGGGCATAATTACTTTATTTTACAAGAAAATGACCTTTTATATTTTTATAATAATAAATAATTATTTTAAATCATTTTTATGCATAAATATCAATTTTTGTCATTTAGTAGCTATTTTTATGAATTATATTTAAATTCATTGGGTATTTAACAAATAGCCTCTTTTCATTTCGGACCTTAGCCCAATTACTACCCCATACCAATTAAATCAACCCAATACCATAACCCTAATCCAATACCCATTAACCCACAACCCAATACCCATAACCTATTTTATAACCCGCCCGACCCCTCAAATTCAATCCTGACCGTTGATCTCAAAAGATCAACGGTCCAGGACATTCATTCCATTTTTAATTACCCAACAACCCCCTACTCTAATTATTTCCCAAGTTCCACGCCCCGTGAATCCTTTTTCCCTCTCTTCTCTCTCACCCTTCTCCCTAACCCTAGCCCGCCGTCACTTGAACCACCTTTAATTCATGGGTTTTCCCTTCGATCTTAGGCCCCATATGGCCTCCTTTCTTTACTGGTGTTATGATTTTTGTGTTACTTAAGGGAATCTCAAAGAGATTCAACACAGACTCGGTCCAAATCCTTCATTTTCTCGATGAATCCGCCTGTGTTCATCTCTATGTTTGTGAGTACTGTTATCTTCATGTTTATGACTTCAAATCTCTCGTTCAAACCGTATTTTTCTTATCTCTGTCTATTCTTAAAATCCTAGTCAATTTCTACTCGTGTGTGTTCAGACTTCTATAGATCTGAGATGATTTTGAGTTAATCTATTTAAGATCTTCTGTTTTTCTTATTATTGTTAACCGATTTTTGTTTTTCCCTAAAAGCTAGGGTTTCATATTTTATGTTTCTGCAAAATAGTTCTAAAATATTTATGCATTTAACTCCGGTTCTCTTTACTTTTTCGACTGGTTTTCATGTCTATGTTTTAATCCCTAGGATTTCTAATTATTCCACTGTTTGCTCTGATATTTGCCCGTTATTCTTTGGCTCTGTCAATTAAAAGGGATTTATTGATTTTTATTTGTCTAATTAGGGTTTGAAATTCTGTTTTCTTTTAAAACTGATATCTCTTTCATGACTTTACTTATTCTTTCCTTATTTGTGACTCATAATTGGTACTGCCTTCTTTACTTATGCTACTGGCCTAATTTCTGGGTATTGATTGTTTTGACCGACCTATAAATAGTCTTTAGGCTTATTGCTTACCTTATTTAGCCTCAATCATGTCTGCTAATTGATTTCGTATGAGATTCTCCTTTATTTAAGGTATATTTCCCAGATTATGTCTTATTAACTTATTCGGTTTAGCCCTAACTGATTGGTTAATTGATTTGCATACTTTATTTATGTACCATTAATTTTTCTTTCCTTATTTGTTTACTCTGCTGAATGCTATATAAACCTTGCACCATTCTGATTTTCAAAACACAGAAAAACACCTACACACATGCGCCTATGCTTACAAGCACACACTGAGACACAAACTCACTTACACATTTACACGCACACAACTTGAGTTCTTTCTGTTACTTCGATTTGTTGCACTGTCTAGCCGGCTGAAAGCAAGGCTAGACTCTTGGATTCCAATTGCCTTCGCCTTCCTGTTTGCGATCTACTTAACCGGTATGCCTCAATTTCTGTTATCATGTTCTATTCTATATGATATGTATCCAGTTTACCATGGACATCAACATGCTTCTATTTTGATATTTGTTTCCTGGCCATCTCTTTCTCAACTACTATGCCTCAGTTTTAATTCCCTGTGACTTATATGATTAGCTTACTTCAAACCTCGATATGTCCTGTTTATTATATGTTTCCAATTTACTTTTTAAATAGTATGCTTTAGTCTTGGTTACCTCTTTGTTCCACATATATGTGTGGTTAGTGCTTCAAATTACAACATGCTTCTGCCAGACATATAGTTCATGTTCTGTTCTTTTTTTAGTAGCTATGTCTTAGTTCATGTTATCTTGTTCTGCTTCAGTATGTTTCTCTACTTAATGCATGTCTATATGATTCCACATAGTAATAATTAATAATCTAAGTCAACTTCAGCAATGTGAAACCTTTTTTGATTCAATTGTGACCATGTTTAGTTATGTCTATAACTTAAGTGTTCATGCTCTTGTTGTAATTGTTTAATTACTGGTACCCATGTCTGAACCAATCTGCTGAAATGTGGTTCTGTTCTGTTTGTAGTCTTGTAACTTGTTTCTATTCACTTCTGAAAATCAAACTGCTTTTCTAAAATTATCCCATACCCTTATATACTATTTTCAAACTTATACTCTTAGTTATCTAGGGTCCTACCTCCCCCAGTGTGAGCACTGCCTAGGGTCCATGAGACTCCTCCGAACTCTGACACACTGGGGCTGGTATTCCAATCATTTATAATTATTTCTCAGAGAAAGGTTCTGGTGTGAGCATTTCCCGGGGTCTCTGAGGCGCTTGGGAACTTTGACACACCAGAAGCCCATTTTTGTATTATGGATGGACTACCTGTGGACATCAGACTTGCTTGTTTGAAGGCCTGGCTTCTGCGTTGATGGTGGGCCTGCTAAGGCTCCCTATAGTGTAATAAATAGCTTTATGTAATTCATTCATATTGGTTTGTAATAATGTAATAATCCTTGCAAAAATAGATATGGAGTTATTAGTAAAAGCTGGGGAGGGATTGTTATATATCTTTGTCAGGTTCGGGTAAAAATCATGCCTATGGGTTGTTGTGGTGATTCTTTATGTGCATACCATTAGAAATCATGCCCATAGGGTCTTGTCTCACCGTTTGAAATCTGAAGTTTCATACTTTGCATCCTATAAATCCTGTTTATAGGTCGTTTATCAATTCTGGATCAAGAACCCATGTTTTATGCATATTTTCAAATTTCAATGTGCATTAGAAATCATGTATATAGGATTTTCTTTGTGAATTATCGAACTTGTATGACATTCGGTTGATGTCTCTGCCGACTTAGATATCATGTCTATAGGAAATAAATATAAAATCATTTTCTTAGATATCCTGCCTATAGGAAATAAAATATAAAATCAGTTTTCTGCATTTAGATATAATGCCTATAGGAAGTAATACTTGTAATCAGTTCTAACGCTTACAAATCATGCCTATAGGAGTTAACTAATTATGCAAAATATTAGAAAGCATGCTTATAGGATCTAAAGAAGATAAAAACCTGTCTGTTAAAATCAGTAACTCGTTTATGAACTATGTTATATGTCTATAATTAACTGTTGTAGATACCATGCCTATAGGATTCTGTTCTAGTTATCACTTGGGCAAACTTATAGGAATTCTGGGGCTAAAAGTAACTGTGATTTAGTACTGCTTGAAGTTTGCCCAGATTCAGAGTTTTTGACAAAATCAGTAGGCAAATTGATAGGAATTGATGCTCGCTTTAATAAGGATGTTATCTATTATGTTTATGCTCAAGATATCCTGCCTATAGGATCTTAAATCATTAAAGATTGGTTATTTGAATAGCATGCATTTTTTTTTTACTTGTGGAGGTTAACATGAGCCCCTATTTTCTCTTTATGTGACATTCCTACTTGACTTTTGTTTGTTGCTTAGTTTTCTCATTTTTGAGCAATCTAGGTCAGTCTAGAACTACCTTAAATAGAGGTCCTAAACACCTCCAGGACCATAGGTAAGGGGCGGGTAGTGCACACATAAGGCACGAGTTAGAAGCTACTAGAATTAAGTAGCAACTGAAAGATAGTAATTGAGTAGTAAAGAAGATGATGACATGTGCGCTAACACTATGTGTAACACCCCGACCTGGGGAAAGTTACCAAGTATTGCATGGAAATGACCCTATAGGCTAACAAATTTAGGACCCTTTAATTACTGTTCTAAATTATAGTTGTCCAAATTGCTTTATTTCCTTTAAAGACTAATTTTCTTAATAAGGTTTGGCCGGGACCCACCGTTGTGGACCTCGAGGGGTGCCTAACACCTTCCCCTCAAGGTAATTTCGAGCCCTTATCCAAATCTCTGGTGACGTAAACTAGTTTCATGAGTTATTTGCTTTAGGTGCCCTGACGCACCTTAATCTGTTAGGTGGCAACTCTTCAAATTCCATACCCCATCCCAAAAGGAAGGGAGGTGTCCCAAAATGTCGAAACGTGGACTCCACGAGGAAAAAGGGGGCACGACAGGATGGCGACTCTGCTGGGGATTTCCCTTAGGCTCTTACCATAACAAACTTGCTTTTTGTGAATTAGTCATAAGCATGCTTTATTCTGTTAATACGTGTGCACCCTTTCCCTTTCCCCTTTCTGTGAATTTAATTGCCTATTTTCAAGCATTTATGATTTTCTACAGAAACTGACTTGTTTCCTTGTTTTCCTTTCTTAAACGTCTTTCACTTATTAAATACCGCATTTATCATTTTTTTTAACGTGCAAATACATGAAAACATGCTATTTTCTGTTGCATAAATCATGCTCAACATCAGATTCCACCCGTGTGTAATCAATACCATAGCAACGCTTGATGAGTGTTTTCACTCTTCCTATATATCTCCCCTTTGAATTCGGAAAGGCTTATTTGCGGTAAAATAGTCGATCAGCGGTGCAGTCGACGGTTCCGTGCCTTTCCCCCTCAAGTTGTCCACTTGAGGGTACCAGTCTAGGCCTCTATAGAAACCTTAGTCTGATTTATTGTACATGCATCATGGTCAAAACCTAGCCAGGGTTAATATGTTGTCCACATAATAACCCTTTAGGAAACGCCTTGTCCAAAAGTCCACCGGGGTTTCCATAATCCCAACGAACGCAACCACGATCAGTGCATTAATTTGGAGAAGTAAGTGCCAATATGCTAATCACTGATGTATAAATAGTCGAATCTGGTGGGGTAAAGGGCCTAACCTTCTTTGTTTTGTAGAAAAATGAGGCACGAAGTCCTCTGGTTCGGCACGTAACATACCACCATTGCTGCTAGATTGGTGGGACGATCTTTCCTCAAGTGACAAAAAACATGTGAAGGAGGTCTTGGGAAATTTTCCTTCTCCGTTGGACATCTAACCAAATAATATGTTGATCGAACTGCCATGATATTCTAGGATAGTGAAAGATCCGTGTTTCACTTTGGCAACATAGAAATGACCCCTCTCTTGGAAGAAATAGAGGGGTTCGGGCTACCTTGGGACAGTCCTGGTTCATTGTTGATAGAAAACCGTGCCGCTAGGGGATTTCTGAAAATGATGAGCTTGAAGAAGAACGACAGTTTGGAGTGTTTGAAGAAGTCCTACATACCCTTTGACTACCTATATGAACGATACAGTCATAGTAAGTCCTACTATATATTACATGATGAATTCTCTATCACTTCTTTGGGTCATATTCACCGCAGGGTTTTTGTGTTCGTTGTTTGCTTCCTGGGATGATGGTTTCCAAATGCAAGGGGACATAATTCACACGAGACTGGATATGGTAGCCAAAAGTTTAATGGAGGGTATCGAGGGGAAAACATATACCATTGTCCATATGTCATAGCTGACATCTACCGAGCCTTGGACTGCTGCCAGAAGGGGTTCAAACACTTTGAGGGTTGTAATCTGCTACTACAGATTTGGTTATTGGAGCATCTCCAAAGGGGTCAATATCGTCAAGAGTTTCCACGAAGGGCGTGGAATGATCATATAGCCTTTCATCACCCTAAGAGAATGACTTACATCTTTGATAGGTTTGCTGAACTAGAAAGTGCTACAGAATGGGTGCAGTTTTTCGACAATTTGACTGAGGATCAGGTTCAATGGATGTTTGAATTGTTCCCCACTAGTGATTTCATCATCAAATCGAGGGACACTCCGCACTTGGTGTTGATCGGGTTAAGAGGTATATACCTTTATGTTCCTATCAGGGTTATGAGACAGGCAAGCAGGAAGCAGGTCATACCGCGAGTTACAAAAATGAGTCATTACCGAGTAGATTTTCAATCTGACGACATCTCATACAAGTGTGAAGCCCAGCATATGTGGTACCTAAATATTATTGTAGAAAGGGACCCCGTCGATCCAGACAGGTACTTCGCAGGGCATGTATGCTTTTACTTATCATGGTTGGAGAACAGAATAGCAGGGATAGTTGAGCCGGGAATCGGTCGGGGAAACAAGGTCATAGACAAAGCTACTAAAGCCCAAGTAAAATACAACAAGTTGTGCAAAAGGGTTCATGAGTCTGAGGCTGAGCATCTAGAGCAACACAAGACTGATATAGGATTGATCAATGAATGGAGGGAAATGGCTATCAAATCTAATGAAAGGCTGGAATATTTGGAGCAGGGTATGATGGAGCTGGAAGGGAAGACGAGGAAAAAGTTGCCGACTGCCATAATGTTGAGGGAAGCGAAAGAGGACATCTAGAGATGGTATACCTGTTGTTGGGCATGCGCGACTGGGGAACCTGATCGATGGAGCCAAGAAGATCAAGTCTGGGGAAGGTCCTTCTAGGACCAAGTAGAATAGGTTTATCTACTTTTTCAAATGTAACAATGCCAAGTGCTAGTGACTTATCTTATTTAGTGTCATTTTAGACTAATCTACTTCTACATTAATAAAATGAGGCAATTATTGGCACTAAAATTCTCCAAATCAACTTGTCGCTATGCCTACCTCGGGCAAAACGAGGCTCCCAAATTAGGACGCGAATTTACATTCCCACACTATGTGTTTAGATATTGCAAATACTCTTTTGGGAACCCTTACTGACTTGGTTTCCTTTTGTTTCCCTTTCTATTTTGATTATTCCCATTCCCCAAGGTTGGTTCGTGCATACTGGCCTCATCAGCTTATCATACCAGATCCAGGGGCCTTCTACCTTCTCCTCCTCCTAGTCCACCAAAAGGCAAAGTAAAAGAAAAAATGGATGATCTAAACAACATCAACACTACACATGTTGAGAATGCAAAAGCTTCCGATGGTCGGGGCATTCAGGCCCCAAATGATTTGGTTTTACGGCTTGAGCAGAAGATACTTGAACTACACCCAACCAACGCCCGCAGAATCTTCCCGCACCTCACTAGTATACAACCCTACCAAAAAATCAACCTCTCCCTCCTCAATACCAGCAAACCACCTATCAAACTCCCCAAAATACCCCACAAATTATCCCCGAAGCCCAAAACTCAACCAATGATCACCACAATACCCAAACTCCTAGAATTCACCAGAACAACCCCATATATGTGGAAACTCTACCTCACTCCACTCAACCAATCTCCTATACACCAGAATCCGCCGAGAAGGACCTGCTCATCAAGAATATGGCTGAGGAGCTCAAGAAACTAACGAGCCGAGTTCAAGGTGTTGAAGGAGGCAAAGGGATTGAAGGTCTGAATTACGAGGATTTATGCATACAGCCAGATGTGGAACTGTCGGAAGGTTATAAACCTCCCAAGTTCGAAATGTTTGATGAGTTGGGTGATCCCAAGGTTCATCTGAGGACTTATTATAACAAGCTCGTGGGGGTCGGAAAAGATGAAAGGATTCAGATGAAGGTCTTCATGAGATGTCTTACTGGAGATGCCCTGTCCTGGTACATAAGCCATAATTCTAAGAAGTGGGCCAATTGGGTGAGCATGGCATCAAATTTCATGGACAGGTTCAGATTTAATACGGAGAATGCACCGAATGTATTCTATATCCAGAATCTAAAGAAGAAGCCAACTGAGACTTTCTGCGAGTATGCTACTCGGTGGAGGTCAGAAGCAGCGAAGGTCAGGCCGACGTTAGATGAGGAGAAAATGAATAAATTCTTTGTCATGGCTTAAGATCCACAATATTACGAGAGGTTAATGGTCATTGAGAATCACAAGTTCTCCGACATCATCAAGCTCGGAGAAAGGATTGAAGAAGGTATCAAAAGCGGGATGGTAACAAATTTCGAGGCGCTTCAGGCCACGGACAAGGCATTACAATCGGGAGGCATATCAAAGAAGAAAGAAGTAGGGACAGTGATGGTAGCCCAAGGTCCATAATCTCCATTTTTATACCAAACGCCTCCACACACATACTATCCTTCGCCTCCCAGATATTCTCAACCCACTACTGCATGCCACACCTATAACACCCAACCATCCTATTATCAGTCACCTCCAACTCATCCAAACTACCAAAAACCCAAGCCTAATTTTGACCGCAAACCACCCAGACAGTACACCACCATTGCTGAACCCATCGACCAGTTGTACGAAAGGTTGAAAGCCGCTGGATATGTCACCCATATTCCCACTGTGGCAATAGAAAATTCATCTCAATGGGTCAAGCCAAAAAAGACCTGTGCACATCATTCCGACATGAAGGGACACACTATTGACGAGTGTCGCACCTTGAAAGACAAGATCCAAACACTGATTGATAGTAAGGTCATCCAGGGGAAGGAAGTTTCACCAAATATCTGCAACAATCCTCTCCCGGATCATAGGGGTGGAGGGGTCAATTTGATAAAAACTAATGAAGAGTGGGACCCCGAGGGATCAGTCGGGCTTATTCGAGAAGGTGATGATCCTAAGAAACCTGTAGTCACACTCAATCCCATTGTGGTGTAGGTACAACTGCTAGTTGAAGACGAGATAGCCGCATCGTATCCTTTAGAAGTAGAAGTAACACCACTCATTCCATTTAAAGTGGAGGTGGCCACACCTTTCACTGTAACGGTGGCATCCACACCACCATTCAGTTCCAATTCTGTACCTTGGGATTATGTGGTTGAGGCTAGAAGAAAGGGAAAGTCAAAGAAGGAAGAATCTGGCGCTGCACAAGGAATGACCAGAACAGGAAGGGTTTATACACCTGAACATTTAGGAGAAACTAGTAAGCAAGCTTCTAACAAACCGCTCGTCACTGAGACTTGTCCAGATGACCTATGGAGGAAGCTAAATGCAAGGGAGTACTCTGTCGTTGATCATCTGAACAAGACTCCTACTCAGATATCTATCCTATCGATGTTGCAAAATTCTGAGGCACAAAGGAATGCTCTAATGAAGGTGTTGAGTGAAGCATATGTGCCCAACAACATTACTGGCGGATAAAAGGACAATATGGCGGGGAAGTGCTAGGGAGACACAAAATCACTTTCCATGAAGACGAATTGCCATCGGAAGGGTTGAATCACAACAGGGCACTACACATCACAGTGCAGTGCGAAGACAAGTTTATTGCCAGAGTTCTGATTGACGGAGGATCCATCCTCAAAATTTGCCCGTTAACAATGCTTAAGAGGTTGGGTAAAGGCCTACATGAGATATGAGAAGGAACTATGAATGTTAAATCATTCGACGGGTCTCAAAAGGCTACCATCGGAGAAACTAATATCTGTCTGCAGATGGGTCCTACCTGGTTTGATGTGGAGTTCCATGTTCTGGATATATCCGCCTCCTACAATCTGCTGCTGGGACGGCCTTGGATACATGCCGCTGGAGTTATTGCATCTACTTTTCACCAAGCGGTAAAATTTTAATGGATCCATCAAGAAGTGATCATCCATGGAGATGGAAGCAACCTAATTTACACCAGTCAGATAGTTTGGGTGGTAGAAAACAGAAGGAAGTTAGGTGGAGAAACTTACCATCGCATCGAACATGTTAATGCGATTGAGAAAGATAAATGGTGGAGTAGCAAAATAGAGAGCATACTGGCATGGGCAGGGTATGAACCTGGTAAGGGGCTTGGTAAACAGCTTCAAGGTATCTCCAAACCAGTACAGCTAAAGTGCCATGGCACAACGTTCGGGCTCATATATCAGTACACCTGGCAGGAATATCAGAATTGGTCGCCACCATGGCGTGCTCCATACTACCCTCTTGAGCAACCTGTACCACACCCGAATCAAACCTTCCATCAGGCTGATATAATATGGGTATCAGAGGAAGAAGAAGCCTTGGAAACATTGAGGAATTTATTCTTGGAAGACGATGATATGGATTGCTGTGTGATATCCGAGGAGGAGGAGGAGGAGGAGGAAGAAGAAGGCCTTACTATCCAGACAGTGGGGAAGGGAGCATCCCTCAAGAACTGGATCATTAAACCATCAAGGGCCCGACGAGTCCCGGGCATTACTATTTCTTATCTTAATAAACCAACGACTGTAACATGTAATGAGACAACAATAGAAGGACAACGATTCGGAAGAAATAGAAGAAGAGGATATAATACCTGAGGAAATTGTCAGGGAAGTGGAGAATTTTGAGAACAAGCCCAAGTCCAACCTGGACGAGACCGAGATAGTCAACTTGGGAGATTCCGATACCGTCAAAGAAACTCGCATAAGCATCCATCTGTCACCTACAGAAAAGGAAGAATACACTCGGTTCCTGAAAGAATATAAGGATATCTTTGCATGGTCATACGACGATATGACAGGGTTGAGCACATCCATAGTGGCTCACAAGTTACCTACAAATCCAATGTGTCCGCCAGTGAAGCAATAACTCAGGAAATTCAAGCCAGACATGAGCCTGAAAATCAAGGAGAAAGTCACTAAGCAGATCAAAGCCAAGGTCCTCAGAGTAGTTGAGTGCCCAACTTGGTTGGCCAATACTATACCAGTTCCAAAGAAAGATGGGAAATAGCGCACCGCTTCAAACGGGCACTGGTTCATTTTAATGGCCATCAACTACTTCACCAAATGGGTTGAAGCTGCATCTTACAAAGCGGTAACTAAGAAGGTAGTTGCGGATTTTGTTCGCGACCGGATTGTTTGCCGGTTCAGGGTAGAATCTATCATCACTGACAATGCCGGCAACCTCAACAGTGATCTAATGAAAGCCATGTGTGAGACTTTCAAAATTAAGCACAATAATTCCACAGCATATAGGCCTCAGATGAATGGAGCCGTGGAGGCTGCCAACAAGAACATCAAGAAGATACTAAGGAAAATGGTAGAAAATCACAAACAATGGCACGAGAAGCTACCATTCGCCTTACCGGGATACCGTACCACAGTCCGCACATCAACTGGGGCAACCCCTTATCTACTGGTTTATGGAACTGAAGTTGTCATTCCCGCCGAAGTGGAAATTCCTTCCTTGAGGATCATACAAGAAGCCGAACTCAGTGACGCAGAATGGATAAAGAGCCACTATGAGCAGCTAGCCCTCATAGACGGAAAGAGGATGAACACAGTATGTCACAGTCAACATTATGAGAAAAGAATGTCCAGAGCCTTCAACAAAAGAGTCAAGCCGAGAAAGTTCACACTGAGGCAGCTGGTGTTGAAAAATATCTTCCCGCATCAAGATGAAGCAAAAGGGAAATTGTCTCCCAACTGGGAAGGTCCTTACGTGGTTCACAGAGTACTGACAGGAGGAGCACTAATACTCACAGAAATGGATGGGGAAATTTGGACAAAGCCAATTAACTTAGACGCAACAAAAGATATTATGTGTAAATCATTCTTAGGTTCTCTACATGATGTTAATTGAACTACACTCGACTTGATTCCCGTTTAAGAGGGGATACGTAGGCAGCCTTGTGGGTTCGGTCACAACTCAATAAAATTTCCACTTTTCCCCACAATCAGAAACTGGGGCAGAATTTTGAGGAAGACCCTCAAAATTCCGAAGCAAGTTCAGCTAACCACAACGTACGAAGCAGTTAGAAAGTTCATCTAGTTAACTGGGGAAAATTTTTGAGGAGGACCCTCAAAATTCTATGGCAAAGGCAGTCGCGATGTCTCTGATCGTGTCAAAATCACCAGTTCATCTAACTAATTTCTAAGCTATATTTTAATGTCTTTGAAAATTATACATGCATGATTTTGAAAATAAACTCTGCTTTAGCAAATGCTACCCCAATAATTTGGACAGGATCTTTAGACAGAGCAGAGAAAATCAAGCAAGCAGACGAAGGCACGAACCGACCTCCCCTATGCAAAACTCATGATTTTTCTTTGAATAAAGGAACAAGGGATATGCACACATTGTAATCACAATATTCATAACAACAAATCTACTAAACTCATCTCCAGCTAAGAAATACTCTATTATCACCTATTATCTATTCATTGCATGAGACTAAGCTCTGTCTCAATCATGCATGAGGCTAAGCCCTGCCTCATATTTGCATAAGTCTAAGCATCGCCTTCTCTTTTCATGGGACTAACCTCTGTCCCAGACTTTGCATGAGGCTAAGCCATGCCTCCCTATTTGCATAAGGGTAAGCATTTCCTTCACCTTACATAAGGATAAGCACTGCCTTCTCTTTGCATGGGACTAAGCCCCGTCCCAAACTTTGCATGGGACTAAGCCCTGTCCCGAACCTTGTATGAGACTAAGCATTGTCTCCACCTTGCATAAGGCTAAGCTCTGCCTTTTATTTGCACGAGGCTAAGCTCTGTCTCAATCCTGCATGAGGCTAAGCCCTACCTCCCGTTTGCATAAGGCTAAGCACTGCCTTCTATTTGCATGGGACTAAGCATTGTCCCGAATCTTGCATAAGGCTAAGCACTGCCTTCTCTTTGCATGGGAATAAGACCTGCCCCCAACCTTGCATGAGACTAAGATCTGTCTCCACCCGGCATGAGGCTAAGCCCTGCCTCCCATTTGCATAAGGCTAAGCATTGACTTCACTTTGCATGGGACTAATCCCTGTCCCGAATCTCGCACGAGAGTAAGCACTGTCTCTCTTGCACTATTCTCTTCTCTCGGGCTAAGATCTTCCCTCAACTTTATACAAGAATAATCCTTGTCTTGATTTCTTTTAGCATCATGTCTTTGCACCTCATGGGCTAAAATATCGCCAACTTGTCCGAAGGCACCATCCTTATAGTCTGAAGGCACCATCCTCATAGCCGGAAGACACCATGCCATGGCCTGAGCATCTCTCAATTTTGTCTATCATTATTCAAAGGCGTCATGATTCAGAGGCACCATTTTCATGGCCCGAGAACATCATTTCATGGCCTGCGAATCCCTTACAATGCAATTCATAGCCCGAGACGTCATGGTCTAAGGACGTCATCCTCAATCGTCCAAGGACAATTCTTAATGCCTGAAAGGTATTTGCATCATGTTTAAATTCACAGAAAGATATATGCTTGCAGCGCATATTCTGATTTGCAGGTAACCTGATGAGCAACCATTCTCCCAACAGGAGCAATCCCGTTCCTATTCCTTCATACTATTTCAAACCTAACCGCTCACCATAACCATTTCACCTATTCGAAACCTTATATTTGTCTTTGTGATAACTTCATCGGTATATTTCGCCAGTGGACCTAGAACTACACACATCCTGATTCCTGTAAAACCAGGGATATGTAGGCAGCTCGGAAACCAGAGTGCGGCCTATGTCTCTCAGATCACCCTATTCGGTCAAAATTGGCCATCATATCTTCACCTGATAACTCTTTCATCCTTCCCGGGTAAAGAGGGGAAGCTCTTGATACCCAATTTTTCCCTATATTATTTTCAAATTGCATATGTATCTCCAAAACAATTCATGAGGATCAATTAATATTTTTCCGTAATTTATACATTTTTAAAGGATTTTTAATTAATTTATCCTAGTAGCTTTATTATATAAATAATTACTAATTTCATCACAAATGGTTTTATGATAATTTTATTGCTTAATTTTATCATTTATATTTATATTAAGTTTTAATTATTTCTTGAATAGCCATTTTACATTTCTTAGGTTATAATTGCAATAACTTTGCAATAATAGCCCATATGGGCATAATTACTTTATTTTACACGAAAATGACCTTTTATATTTTTATAATATTAAGTACAACAACAACATACCTAGTAAAATTCCACCAATGGGGTCTGGGGAGAGTAGAGTGTACGCAGACCTTACCCCTACCCTGAGAAGGGTAAAGAGCCTGTTTCCAGGAGACTCTCGGCTCATTACAAGAGACAATAATATCAGAAAAGTAACAAAATAAAAGGCATGTAACAACAAAATATGCCAGAAAGAAATAACAACAATGAATAAGGGAAAGGACAATAACACAAAAATGTGCAATGAACCATGTGAACACAACATAGACCACTAGTAAACCTCAACAAAACTCTATCAGACTACCCGGTACAACAAGGCAAGAACTCTCGACTACCCCCTAGCCTACCACCCAAACGCTCGACCTCCACATGTTCCTACCAAGAGCCATGTCCTCGGAAATCTGAAGTCGAGCCATGTCCTGCCTGATCACCTCGTCCCAATACTTCTTAGGCCGCCCTCTACCTCTTCTCGTACCTGCCAAAGTCAACCGCTCACACCTCCTAACCGGTGCATCTAGGGTTCTCCTCCGCACGTGTCCGAACCATCTAAGTCGTGCTTCCCGCATCTTGTCGTCCACGGGAGCCACGCCCACCCTCTCCCGAATATCGTCATTACTAATCTTATCCAGCCTAGTGTTCCCACACATCCATCTCAACATCCTCATTTCTTCTACTTTCATCTTCTGGATATGTGAATTCTTGACTGGCCAACACTCAGCTCCATACAACATGGTCGGCTTAACCACCGCTCTATACAACCTACCTTTGAGTTTTGGTGGCACATTCTTGTCACACAGGACTCCAGACGCTAACCTCCATTTCATCCACCCCACCCGAATATGATGCATAACATCCCCGTTGATCTCCCCATCTCCTTGTATAATTCACCCTAAGTACTTAAAACTTTCTCTCTTGAGGATGACCTGTGAGTCAAGCCCGACTTCCACATCTGCTTCCCCCGCCACGTCGCTGAACTTACATTCCACATATTCCGTCTTACTCCTACTTAACTTGAAACCTTTAGACTCCAGATTCTGCCTCCATACCTCCAGTCTCCCATTAACGCCGCTTCACGTCTCATCAATCAGAACTATATCATCAGCGAACAACATACACCATGGCACCTCTCCTTGGATATGGTGTGTCAGTGCGTCCATCGCCAGAGCAAATAAGAATGGGGTGAGAGCTGATCCTTGGAGTAACCCCATAACAATTAGAAAAGGATCTGAGTTACCTCCCACAGTCCTAACCTGAGTCATAGCTCAATCATACATATCCTGTATCGCTCTAATGTAAACCACCGGCACCCCTTTCACCTCCAGACACCTCCAGGACGTCCTTAGGGACATTATTATACGCCTTCTCTATGTCAATAAACACCATATGCAAATCCCTCTTCCTATCTCTGTATAGTTCCACCAACCTCCTGATAAGACGGATAGCTTTCATGGTAGAACGACCCGGCATGAACCCGAACTGGTTTTTCAATATAGACACCGCCCTTCTTATCCTCCCTTCCACCACCCTCTCCGAAACTTTCATGGTATGACTTAGTAACTTGATACCCCTATAGTTGTTACAATTCTGGATATCCCCTTTGTTCTTGTACACCGGAACCATTGTACTCCACCGCCACTCATCAGGCATCCTCTTTGTCCTGAAGATAACATTAAACAACCCAGTCAGCCACTCCAATCCTACTTCACCCGCATATCTCCAAAATTCTACTAGAATCTCATCTGGTCAGGTCGCTTTTCCGCAACTCATCTTACCCATCGCACCCACGACCTCCTAAACCTTAATGTGCCTATAATACCTAAAGTCTCGGTGACTCTCGGAGTGCCCCAATTTCCCTAACACGATGTTTCCATCCCCCTCTTCATTCAGAATTTTATGAAAGTACGATTTCCATCTTTGCCTAATCTGAGTCTCTTCCATCAATACTCGACCGTTCTCATCTTTGATGCATCTCACTTGATCCAGGCCGCGATCCTTCTTCTCTCTCTCTTTGTCCAACCGAAATAACTTCTTGTCCCCACCTTTGCCCCCAAGTTCCTCATAAAGCCGACCAAAAGCAGTAATTTTAGCCTCTATGACCGCTAATTTCGCCTCCTTCCTAGCCTCCTTATATCTTTCTCGGTTTGCTCTCCTCTGATCCTCGTCAGTGCTCTCTACTAACTTAGTGTAAGCCACTTTCTTGGCTTCCACTTTAGCTTGGACCACGTCATTCCACCACCAGTCGCATCGGTGCCCTCCAGGGTAACCTTTCGAAACTCCCAACACCTCTCTTGTTGCCTCCCTTATACAGTTGGACGTCACCGTCCACATAGCGCTAGCGTCCCCACCACTCTTCCAGGAACCCATATTCATTAGCCACCCCTCTAACTGCTGCGCATTATCCTTAGACAAAGCTCCCCACCTGATCCCCGACTGACCCTGTACAAACCTCCTCTTCCTCTTCAACAAGATACCGACGTCCATTACCAGGAGCTTGCGAGGTTCCCACTCGGGATCACCTTGAAGTCCTTGCACAACCCGTTGTACACATCCTGAGGAGGAGATAGTCAATCTGAGTCTTAGCCACCATACTCCGGAAAGTAATCAAATGTTCCTCCCTCTTCGGGAACACAGAGCTCACTATTACCAACTCAAAAGCTCTAGCGAAATCCAACAGTGAGGTACTACCCCCGTTCCTATCACCAAAGCCGACGCCACCATGCACCTCACCATAGCCACCAGCAGACGACCCAATATGACTATTGAAATCCCCTCCTATGAATAGCCTCTCCGTAGGCGGAATACCCCGTACCACCTCATCAAGCGCCTCCCAGAAGCGCCTTTTAACCTCCTCTTCCAAGCCTGTTTGCGGTGCGTGAGCGCTAATGACATTTAGAGATCCCTCCAACTACTACCTTAATCTCCATCAATATGTCATTCACTCGTCTGACCTCTACCACCGACTCTCTAAGCTCCCTATCCACCAAAATACCCACTCTGTTCTTGCCCTTCACGACTCCGGAGAACCACAATTTATACCCGTCTACATTCCTCCCCTTCGATCCTACCCACCTAGTCTCCTGCACGCACTTTATATTGACCCTTCTCTTCTGGAGAATCTTCTCCAGCTCTATAGACTTATCCGTCAACCTCCCTATATTCCATTATCCAATTCTCAACCTACAGGCTACCTTGTTCCCTTTGCCCCTTTTGAGCCCCGTCCCACCCCCTGGCCCTTTCCCTATTGTTTTAAATCATTTTATGCATAAATATCAATTTTTATCATTTATTATCTATTTTATGAATTATTTTCAAATTAATTGAGTATTTAACAAATAGCATCTTTTAATTTCGTACCTTAGCCCAATTACTACCCCAGCCCTATTAAATCAACCCAATACCATAACCCTGATCCAATACCCATTAACCCACAACCCAATACCCATAACCCATTTTATTACCCGCCCGACCCTCCAGATTCAATCCTGGCCATTGATCTCAAAAGATCAACGGTCCAGGACATTCCTTCCATTTTTAATTGCCCAACAACCCACAACCCTAATCATTTTCCAAGTTCCGCCGCCACTGAATCCCTTTTCCCTATCTTCTCTCTCACCCTTATCCCTAACCCTAGCCCACCATCACCTGAACCCCCTTTAATTCATGGGTTTCCGTTCGATCTTAGGCCACATATGTCCTCATTTATTTACTAGTGTTATGATTTTTGTGTTATTTCAGGAAATTTAAAGAGATTCAACACAGTATCTGTCCAAATCCTTCATTTTCTCGATGAATCCGTCTGTGTTCATCTTTATGTTTGTGAGTATTGTTATCTTCATGTTTATGACTTCAAATCTCTGGTTCAAACCAGATTTTTTTACCTCTGTCTATTTTTAAAACCCCAATCACTTTTACTCGAGTCTGTTCAGATATCTATAGATCTGAGATGATTTTGAGTTTATCTATTTAAGATCTTCTGTTTTTCCTATTATTGTTAACCGATTTTTGTTTTCCCTAAAAGCTAAGGTTTCATCTTTTAATTTTCTGCAAAGTAGTTCTAAAATATTTTAGCATTTAACTCCGGTTCTCTTTACTTGTTCAACTGGTTTTCATGTCTATGTTTTAATCCCTAGAGTTTCTAATTATTCCACTGTTTGTTCTGATATTTTCTCGTTATTCTTTGGATCTGTCAATTAAAAGGGATTAATTGATTTTTTTTTTGTCTAATTAGGGTTTGGAATTATGTTTTCTTTTAAAACCGATATCTCTTTGACGATTTTACTTATTCTTCCCTTATTTGTGACTCATAATTAGTACTGCCTTCCTTAATTATGCCACTGGCCTAATTTCTGGGTATTGATTGTTTTGACCGACCTATAAATGGTCTTTAGGATTATTGCTTACCTTATTTAGCCTCAATCATGTCTGCTAACTGATTCATATGAGATTCTCCTTTATTTAAGGGATATTTCCCAGATTCTGTCTTATTAATTGATTGGGTTTAGCCATAACTGATTTGTTATTTGATTTGCATACTTTATTTATGTACCGTTAATTTTCCTTGCCTTAATTGTTTACTCTTCTGAACTCTATATAAAACTTGCACCATTCTGATTTTCAAAACACATAAAAACACCTACACACACACACACACACCTATGCTTACAAGCACACACTGAGACACAAACTCACTTACACGCACACAACTTGAGTTCTTTATGTTACATCGATTTCTTGCACTGTCTAGCCGGCTGAAAGCCAAGGCTAGAATCTTGGATTCGAATTGCCTCTACCTTCCTATTTGCTATCTCCTTAACTGGTATGCCTCAATTTCTGTTATCATGTTCTATTATATATGCTATGTAGCCATTTTACCATGGACATCAACATTCTTCTGTTTTGATATTTGTTTCCTGACCATCTGTTTCTCAACTACTATGCCTTAGTTTTTATTCCCTGTGACTTATATGATTAGCTTACTTCGAACCTCGATATGTCCTGTTTACTATATGTTTCCAATTTACTTTCTGACTAGTATGCCTTAGTCTTGGTTACCTTTTTGTTCCACATGTATGTGTGGTTAGTGATTCAAATTCCAACATGTTTCTGCCAGACATATAGTTCATGTTCTGTTCTTTTTTTAGTAGCTATGTCTTAGTTCATGTTATCTTGTTCTGCTTCAGTATGTTTCTCTGCTTAATACATGTCTATACGATTCCACTTAGTAATAATTAATAAACTAAGTTAACTTCAGCAATGTGAAACCTTGTTTGATTCAATTGTGACCCTGTTTGGTTATGTCTACGATTTAAGTGTTCCTACTCTTGTTGTGATTGTTTAATTATTGATACCCATGTCTGAGCCAATCTGCTGAAATGTCGTTCTGTTCTGTTTGTAGTCTTGTAACTTGTTTCTATTCACTTCTAAAAATCTAACTTCTTTTCTAAAATTATCCCCTACCCTTATATACTATTTTCAAACTTCTACTCTTAGTTATCTAGGGTCCTACCACCCCCAGTGTGAGCACTGTCTAGGGTCCATGAGACTCCTCCGAAATCTGACATACTGGGGCTGGTCTTCAAATCATTTAAAACTATTTCTCTGAGAAAGGTTCTGGTGTGAGCATTGCCTCGGGCCCCTGAGGCCCTTGGGAAGTTTGACACTCCAGAAGCCCATTTGTGTATTATGGATGGACTACCTGTGGACATCAGACTTGCTTGTTTGAAGGTCTGGCTTCCGGGTTGACATTGGGCTTGCTAAGGCTCCCTATAGTGTAATGAATAGCTTTATGTAATTCATTAATATTGGTCTGTAATAATGTAATAATCCTTGTAAAAACAGATACGGCGTTATTAGTAAAAGCTGGGGAGGGATTGTTATATATCTTTGTCAGGTTCGGGTAGAAATCATGCCTATGGGTTGTTGTGGTGATCCTTTATGTGCATACCATTAGAAATCATGCCCATAGGGTCTTGTCTCACCGGTTGAAATCTGAAGTTTCATACTTTGCATCCTAGAAATCCTGTTTATAGGTCGTTTATCAATTCTGCATCAAGAACCCATGTTTTATGCATATTTTCAAATCTCAATGTGCATTAGAAATTATGTATATAGGATCTTCTTTGAGAATTATCGAAATTGTATGACATTTTGTTGACGTATCTGTCCACTTAGATATCATGTCTATAGGAAATAAATATAAATCAGTTTCTTAGATATCATTCTTATAGGAAATAAAATATAAAATCAGTTTTCTGCATTTAGATATCATGCCTATAGGAAGTAATACTTGTAATCAGTTCTAACGCTTACAAATCATGCCTATAGGAGTTAACTAATTATGCAAAATATTAGAAAGCATGCTTATAGGATCTAAAGAAGATAAAAACCTGTCTGTTAAAATCAGTAACTCGTTTATGAACTATGTTATATGTCTATAATTAACTGTTGTAGATACCATGCCTATAGGATTCTGTTCTAGTTATCACTTGGGCAAACTTATAGGAATTCTGGGGCTAAAAGTAACTGTGATTTAGTACTGCTTGAAGTTTGCCCAGATTCAGAGTTTTTGACAAAATCAGTAGGCAAACTGATAGGAATCGCTGCTCGCTTTAATAAGGCTGTTATATATTCTGTTTATGCTCATCTAGATATCCTGCCTATAGGATCTTAAATCATTAAATATTGTTTGTTTGAATAGTGTCCACTTATTTTGTTTACTTTTGGAGGTTAACATGAGCCCCTATTGTCACGACCCAAAATCCTAAATCAAGTCGTGAGGGCGCCCAATAGCGGGTTCGGGCAAGCCAACACTCATTTTACTAAGGCTTCTTTATTGTTTGATTAAACATTTCAACATATACCAAGTTTTTAAAGCTTAAGACATAAATCGGCAAGGATGATTAGCCAGTTTCAATCAAATGCGGTCATAAGGAGGTGTGAGCCAATATATATACAGACCCGTAATCCATAATAACCACCACGTGTGTGCTAGGAACTAGTGTCACAAGTCCTACGGGCATACTAACAGAATATATATAAGATATAATATACAGTCCCACTGTCTGAAAGAAATAGACGGGAAATAAGCAAAAGAAACTCCATGGTGCTGCCGAGGATCGTCAGGAGAAGCAGCTCACCGTGAAGCCAGGTCCAATAATGATCAAAATCGAGCTCCAGTCTGATAACCAGATGCACCAGCCTCAGAACCTGTACAATTAAGTACAGAAGCGTAGCATGAGTACATAAACAAATATGTACCCAGTGAGTATCCTGCCTAACCTCGAAGAAGTATTGACGAGAGGTCGACTTGACACTCACTAAGGTCCAACAAAATTATTAAAAAAGACATAATATCAGTACCAGACACACGAGGATGATAAAAACAGTAAACATTAAAAATAACAGTAATTCAAATAAATATTGGAAGTAAATATACAATTACTACTTCATTATTCTTCTTTTTTTTTCTTTCCTTTAAAATATCTGACCACTCAATATCCATAAAAAGAATCATTAACAATTTAGCATGCGCATACAGGGTAAGGACAACCGGCCTGAGCCATCAAAATGATCATATATGTGCACTACCGAGGGTCGAACGGCCCAAACCATAATATGTCTTTCAATCTCGCCATGGCATACGGCCCGCTCCCATGAGAGTGGGGGAAATAACACTCCGCTCGCGGAATGTAAATTGCGAAGCGGTCACATGCGCACACAATCCACACATTCATTCTTTATAAATTACTTTTCGGTGAAAAATTCTTTAAAAATTCTCAAAATCCATGATCTCAGGGAAACAAGCCGCATGTTACATTAATTCATTAAGCATATAGTTCATTTCAACGAAAAACACAAGGCATGGTGTAGCCCTAACTAGCCGGATATAACAATAATAGTCGCTACGTAAAGACTCTTGTCACTTTGTGCGTACGTAGCCCCCACAAACATTAGCACATAGGCATTTAAATCACCTAGCGGATAGTTCCCTCTTACAAGGTTATAAAGGACTCACCTCGTGTCGAACCTACTCCCTGGGTCAAGAATGCGCCTGAAACTCCGAACCCGTCACCCAAGGACTCGAAATTAATCAAACATTACGTAAATATATCAAATTATACTCAAATCATGGAATTCTTCTACTACTTAGTAAAATTCATCATTCTTGAAGAAATCCCAAAATCCAAGCCCGGGCCCGCATGCTCGTTTTCCGAAAATTCTCGAAGGAAACACTCACCCATAACCTAAGGATCGTTAGTATATGATTTTTGTATGAATTCATAGGCAATTCACGGGTAATTCTCTAAATTCTCGAAAGCCCTAGGTTACTACCCAAATCCTTAATTTTCCACTAATTAGGTAGTTAAATTCTACAAGGAATTCATGCATTAACTAACTTTAGGATAGAATTCACTTACCTTTTTGTAGCTAGGTCGTTGGACTCATTCCCAAGCTCTCAAAATCTTCTATGGTGGAAGAAAATGGGATAATCCCGCATTTAAAGACCTTACTGCCTACAGGGGTTTCCGCACCTCCGACTTGACGACCGCACTTGCGGTCTCGCACCTGCGAGCAATAGCTCGCACATGCGGGAAATGGGACAAGAGCCTGGGCTCGCACCTGCGAGCAGGAGTCCGCACCTGCGGGAAAGGGCTCGTACCTGCGAGAACTGGGCAACCCACCTGGGGGTCGCACCTGCGAGGCTGGGACCGCAGGAGCGGTCTCGCACCTGCGACTGTGCAACCGCACCTGCGGTCACACCAGATCAGGTGCACCAGCAACTGCTTCAGCTAGGTTTTGGCCTCGTTTGGTGCCCGAGAGGCAGCTGTGCCCACCCGAGACCCCATCTAAATATACCAACAAGTCCCAAATCATAATACGGACTTGCTCGAGCCTTCGAAACACCCACAACAACGCTGAAACTCAAAATCACACCTCAAAACCCCTAGAACCAAACTTAGGAACTTTAAGTTTCTTGAATTCGCTAACAATGCGCCGAACCGACCTATACTACTCGGAATGACACCAAATTTTGCAGGAAAGTCATAAATGACATAACAGAACTATTACCGATCTCGGAATTCTATTCGGACCTCAATAACACAAAAACACATCCCAAACCACAATATGAACTTAAGGAAACTCTTATTTCGATATTGGGCGCCGAAACGCTCCCGAGTCATGCAAAACCCATTCCGAACATACGCCCAAGTCCGAAGTTATCATACGAAGCTATCGGAACCGTCAAAACTAGATTCCGAGGTTGTTTACTCAAAATATTGACCGAAGTCAAACTTGGCCTTGAAGGCCAACCTGAAGGAACCAAGTGTTCCAATATTGTTGTAAACACTTCCGAATCCCGAACCACCAGCCCCCGCAAGTCATAAATCACAATAAGCCACTATGGGAAGTTCCATTTAGGGGAACATGGTCCGATAACGCAAAACGACCGGTCGGGTCGTTATATTCTCGACCTCTTAAACAAACGTTCGTCCTCGAATGGGTCTAGAATCATACCTGAAGTGCTGAATAAGTGTGGATATCTGCTCCGCATGTCCTCCTCGTACTCCCAGGTCGCTTCCTCGACTGGTTGGCCCCTCCACTGGACCTTCACCGCAGAAACACTCTTGGACCTCAATTGGTGATCCTGTCTATCAATAGTAGCAACTGGCTCCTCCTCGTAGCCCAACCTCTCATCCAACTGAATAGTGTTGAAATCAACCACATGAGATAAGTCGGTGTAGTACCTCCGGAGCATGGATAAATGAAAGACCAGATGAACTCCTAACAAACTAGGAGGCAAGCTAGCTCATAAGCAACCTCCCCAACTCGCCTCAACACCTCGAAGGGACCTATAAACCTTGGGCTCAGCTTGCCCTTCTTCCCGAACCTCATAATACCCTTCATTGGTGAGACTTTCAACAGGACCTTGTCTCCCTCCATAAATAATACGTCACGCGCCCTCTGATCCGCGTAACTCTTCTATCTAGATTGTGCTGTGCGGAGCCTCTCCTGAATCAACTTCACCATCTCCAAAGCATCCCTCACCAGGTCAGTGCCATATAACTTAGCCTCGCCAGGCTCAAACCACCCGATAGGAGAACGACATCGCCGACCATACAAAGCCTCAAATGGAGCCATCTCGATGCTGGACTGATAACTATTATTGTAAGCAAACTCGGTCAAAGGCAAGAACTGGTCACACTGACCTCCGAAGTCAATCACACATGCCCTGAGCATGTCCTCCAATATCTGAACTTTACGCTCCGACTGGCCATCAGTCTAAGGGTGAAATGTTGTGCCGAGGTCTATCTGGGTACCCACCTCACTATGCAATGCTCTCCAGAAGTGCGAGGTTAACTGAGGACCTCAATCTGATATAATGGACACCGGCACACCGTGAAACCGGACTATCTCCTGAATGTAGATCTATGCCAACCTCTCAGAAGTATATGTAGTAGCCACTGGAATGAAATTCGCCGATTTGGTCAATCTATCCACAATGACACAAATCTCGTCAACCTTTCACAGAGTCTGAGGCAACCCAACCACGAAGTCCATAGTGATGTGTTCCCACTTCCACTCCGGAATGGGCATCTGCTGAAGTAGGCCTCCTGGCCTCTGGTGCTCATAGTTAACCTGCTGGCAATTAAGACACCTAGCCACATACTCCACAATGTCCTTCTTCATCCGCCTCCACCAGTAATGTTGCTTCAAATCATGATACATCTTCGTAGCAACATGATGGACATAATACCGAGAACTGTGTGCCTCCTATATAATCCTCCCTCTCAAGACATCGACATTAGGAACATATAAATGGCCCTAAAGTCTCAGAACACCATCCTCGCCAATAGTAACCTCCTTGGAACTACCCTGAACCGCTGTCTCCCGAAACTCTCCCAAGTACGGATCATCAAACTCCCGAGCCTTAATCTCTCCCAATAACGAAGACTGAGCAACCACATGTGCTAAAACTCGGAGAGGCTCTGAAAGGTCTAACCTCACCAGGCGATTAGCCAAGAACTGAATGTCCAAGGCTAGAGGTCTCTCATCTTCTGCAATGTAAGCCAAACTACCCATGCTCTTTGCCTTCCTGCTCAAGGCATCTGCTACCACGTTTGCCTTGCCCGGATGATAAAGAATGGTGATACCATAATCCTTCAACAACTCAAGCCATCAGCGCTGCCTCAAATTAAGGTCCCTCTGCTTAAACAAGTGCTGCAAGTTGCGGTGGTCTGTATAAACGTCATAGGACACCCCATACAAGTAGTACCTCCAAATCTTAAGAGCATGAACAATCGCCGCCAACTCTAAATCATGCACAGATTAATTCTTCTAATGAACCTTCAGCTTGCGTGAAGCATAACCAATAACTCTCCCTTCCTGCATCAACACATACCTCAAGACAACGCGCGAAGCGTCGCAATACACTGTATACATCTCCGAACTGGAAGGTAATACCAAGACTGGTGTTGAGGTCAATGCTGCCTTGAGCTTCTGAAAGCTCACCTCACACTTGTCGGACCATCGAAACGGGGCATTCTTCTGAGTCAATCTAGTCAATGGAGCTGCAATACAAGAGAAACCCTCTACAAATCGGCGATAATAGCCTCCTAGGCCCAAAAGGCTCCTAATCTCTGTAGCTGAAGTAGGACGTGGCCAACTCTGAACTGCCTCAATCTTCTAAGGATCAACCTTGATACCCTCTCCGGATACCACATGCCCCAAGAATGCCACGGAATCCAACCAGAACTCACGCTTAGAGAACTTAGCATATAGCTTCTGTTCTCGCAAAGTCTGGAGCACAACTCTCAAATGATGCTCGTGCTCCCCCAAGCTACGTGAGTAAGTCAAAATGTCATCAAAGAAGATAATGACAAAGGAATCAATATACGGCCTGAACACCCTGTTCATAGAGTCCATAAATGTTTTTGGGGCATTAGTCAAGCCAAAGGACATTACCAGGAACTCATAGTGGCCATACCTCGTGTGAAAAGCTGTCTTCGGAACATCTGAGACACGAATCCTCAACTGATGATATCCTGATCTCAAATCTATCTTATAAAACACCCGAGCACCCTGCAACTGGTCAAACAAATCATCGATGCGCGGCAGGGGTACTTGTTCTTAATGGTGACCTTGTTCAACTGGCGGTAATCAATATAAATCGCATGGACCCATCATTCTTCTTCACAAATAGAACTGGAGCACCCCACGACGATACACTCGGTCTGATGAACCCCTTAGCCAACAACTCCTCAAGCTTCTCCTTCAACTCCTTCAACTCTTTAGGAGCCATACGGTGCGGAGGAATAGATATAGGCTAGGTGCCTGGAGCTAAATCAATATCATGATCCGGAGGCATGCCCGGAAGGTCTGAATGAAATACATCGGCAAACTCTCGAACAACTGGAACTAAATCAATCATCGGAGACTCGGCGGTGGTGTCCCGCACATAAGCAAGATAGGCCAGACAACCCTTATCGACCATATGTCGAGCCTTCATGAATGAAATAACCCGATTGGCTGCACTGACTGAGGAACCTCTCCACTCCAACCTAGGTGACTCAGGAATGGCTAAAGTAACTGTCTTGGCATGGCAATCTAGCACGACATGATAAGGAGATAGCCAATCCATACCTAGAATAACCTCAAAATTAATCATGTCGAGCAATAAGAGATCCTCTCGAGTCTCGAACCCGCAGAATGTAACCATACAGGACCGGTAAACCCGGTCTACCACCATAGAATCGCCCACAGCAGTGGACACACATATAGGAGAACCCAAGGACTCACGAGGAACATCCAAAAAATTAGCAAATAAGACTGAAACATAGGAATAGGTGGATCCTAGATCAAATAACATCGATGACTCTCTACCACATACTGTAATAATACCTGTGATCATGACGTCTGAGGCCACTGCATCTGATATGGCCGAAATAACATAGAATCTAGCTGGAGCATCGGAAGACTGAGCCCCGCCAGAATGAATAGGAGCTGGATGACCTCCCCCTGACTGGTCTCCACCTCTAGGACGACCCCTGCTGACATGTCCCCCACCTCTAGGTGGCCTAACGGCTGGTGCTGGACCCATAGGCTGATAATCCTGCTGCACTGCTTTACCCCGAAACTTGGGACAATGCCTCTTCATATGACCTGGATCCCCACACTCATAAAAACTTCCAGGTATCATAGCATGTTGCCCCGAAGAGGAACCCTGAATGGCCGGAGAGCGATGTGTACTCTCTGTCATAACACTGAAGTAGGGACTGGGGGATCTCGAATAACTGGAATAACCACTAGGTGAACTCTGAATGGCTGGAGGGCAGTAGGAACGCTCTGGCATGGCGCTTAAATGAGGCCTCGCTGGAACACATCAGAGAGGTGGTGGGGGTGCTGAATATGGAGGCCTGCTAGGCTGACCTCTACCGAATTGACCCCTACCCCTAACTGGGGCACCTCTGAAATCTTCGGAGAATCTGGCTCTCTTGTCCTGCTGACCCTGCTCTCTACCTCTCGATCGATAACCCTCAATCCGAAGAGCTATCTTGACCACCAGCGGATAGGGAGTCCCCATCTCCACCTCTCGGACCATGTTGGCTTTAATACAGGAGTGCAACCCTAATACAAATCTCCGCATTCTCTCGGCATCAGTAGGTAATATCATAAGTGCGTGGCTAGACAACTCTGAGAATCTAGCCTCATAATCCGTCACTGATATATGTCCCTGCTCCAGTTGCTCAAACTAATACCGCAACTCTTCCCTCTCAGAGGGTAGGATATACCTGTCTAGAAACATCTGAGTGAACTGCTCCCAAGTGATAGGAGGATAATTTGCTAGCTTGCTGAGAATATAGGACTGCCACCATCTGCGAGCTCTTCCCTCTAACTGGAAGGTAGTGAAGTCCACTCCATGGGACTTTAATATCCTCATATTGTGCAGCATGTCCCTGCACCTGTCAACAAAATCCTAAAAATCTGAAATATAGTCAATTTTCTTGAATTTTCATTCATACATTGAAAGTAATGTGTGCTAACTTGGTTGTACAGGTGCATGACTAGAAACTCATCGAGAACTGGTGAAGTAATTGAAGCCTTATCGGACCTCGAGAAAGTTTTCAAGGCCCTAAACCGGGCCAACCGGAAAAGAAAACAGTAACCATCAATTGAACAACTTGAACCCGACATGGAAGATCCAAATAACAGGAACAACAATGGGGATGCGGTGGTATACCCAGTCGCTCAAATAGGGGCAGAGGCTCCTTTATATGACTGGGCACAACCCACGGAAGAGAATTTGGCCACTGTGATACTAATCCCTCAAATACAGGCCGAGTCCTTCCAGATTACAAATAATATGTTGCACTTGTTGTAGAACAAGGGACTATTCTCAGGGTCATACATCGAAGACCCCCATCAACATTTGAAGAACTTCCTGTCAATTTGCAAAACACAGAGGCAGCCAAACGTCACTCATGAAGCAATAAAACTGTTGTTGTTTCCATTCTCAGTGACTGGAGGTTCCCAGACTTGGCTAAACTCACTCCCCATAAATTCCATTACCACATGGGAGGAGTCAGTTAAGCAGTTCGTGAACAAGTTTCATCCACCCAACAAGACTACTCAACAAATTGATGAAATCTTGAGCTTCAGACAGAAACCAGTTGAAACATTGCAGGAGACATGGGAACGATTCAAGGGAATTCTGGTTATCTTTCCACATCATGGTATTCAAGAGCAGATGTTGGGGCATCGTTTTTATATGGGTCTGGCTGATACTGTTAAGGCAAATATTGATACTTCAGCTGGTGGAGCATTCTTGAGCAAAACGTTGAGAGAAAGTCAGATCTTACTTGATAAAATGGCACAGAATTCAGGATGGACAACCAGGAATGCACCCATTACTCATGTAGTTCACTCAGTGCCATTCGATCCATCCAATACTATTGCAGAGAACATGGCCACATTGATAACACAGACGAGCATACTAACTAAGAAGGTGGAAGAATCAGGGCAAAAGTAGCAGGTACACATCGTAGATACAACCAATGGGGGCTTATGCACATATTGCATTAGTCAACAATTTGGTAACCAGTGGAATGCAGAATGTGATCACCCTTCTTATCCAGAAAACATGAATTATGTGTCGAATTATGGAAGCCAGAGACAAGGGGGGCAGAACTGGGGTCAGCAAGTTCAACCGTATAGACCACCTCACCAATAGCATAACAGTGGAAATATGGGTGTCATGAGACCACAAGGTAATGCAGCACCATATCATAGGCCACAAGGTTATAACCATCAGAATCAACAACAAGCATACTACCCTCCTCAATATCAATAGGGGGAAGGCAAGAAGATGGGTTCTCCAGGTTAGAAGCTATGATGCAGCAGGTTATTGGGAAAAATGCCAAAACCAGTGAGAGAGTAGATGTACATGATGTAGCTATTAAAAATATTGAAGTACAGTTGGGCCAGATATCTATGGCAGTGAACAATCGTCCTCGTGGGACTTTACCTGCAGATACTCAGGTAAATCCTACAGACCAGGGCCCAAGGAAGCTGATGGCAGTGACTCTCCGCAATGGCATGGATTTAGACTTGGAACTGGAGAGAGCTCGTGAAAGCAGGCAGGCCGAGACACTGGTACCCATGATGATTGAACTTGATGATTCATCAAACTTGACCAAGGTAACAGTGCAACCTACTGAAGGAGAACCCAGTGCACAGAGTGAGACTGAAAAAGAAGTGGAGATAGCCTAGGATCCGGTAGTTGAGGTGGTGGCTGAGAAAGAAAAGTCCAAATCACTGGGAAAAAGAGACCGCCAGCTCCATTCCCTTAGAGGCTGGGCAAATACCAAAAGGATGAACATTACAAAAAGTTCTTGGACATGCTAAAGCAGATACAAGTAAATATCCCATTGATTGAATCATTGAAGGAAATGCCTGGCTATGCTAAAATGATTAAGGACTTGATGTCTAGAAAAGTTGACTTCCAAGATCTGGCTACTGTCACTCTTACTCATACTTGTAGTGTGGTGGTGACGCGTCCTATTGCTGAAAGGTTGTCTGACCCTGGGAGTTTTACAATTCCTTGTACCATTGGTAACTTATCTTTCGCTAAAGATCTATGTGACTTGGGAGCCAACATTAATCTGATGCCGCTGGCCATATATAAAAGACTGGGGATTGGTAGAGCCAGGCCCACCTCCATACTGCTGCAACTTGCTGATAGGACGGTGAAGAGACCGTCAGGCATTCTGGACGATGTGTTAGTACAAGTGGGGAAGTTTGTTTTCCCTACTAATTTTGTGATTCTAGATTGTAAAGTGGATGAGGAAATTCCCATAATCTTGGGAAGGCCATTCTTGGCCACAGGCAGAGCCCTTATCGATTGTGAGACAGGTGAACTTAAGATGAGGCTCAATGATGAGGAAATCACGTTCAACGTGCAGAAGTCTATGAGGCGACCAAGTGAGTTAGCCAACTGCTCTCTTATTGATGACGTGAACGTGATCCCGGAAGAAGATGATGCGTCCCTGGTTGTTGGGGACCCTTTTACTGAATGTTCCATGGATCTAGATAATATGAACGGTGAAGAACTGGCAGATTGGGTGTTAGCACTTGATAGAAAAGGGGTATGGCCAAAGGTTCTCGAGTTTGAGTCATTACACTTAGAGAAAAGAGAGAACCCGCCGGCCAGGCCATCTATTGAAAAACCACCCAGGTTGGAACTGAAACCACTGCCACCTTATCTGGTTAATAGGAACAAAGAACCCATGGATGATGACGTACAGGAAGTGCTAGTGGAGCAGGCCAGACTGGATGTTAAGGATGTCGATGTGGTAGAAAAGATACTAGAATTAACCAAGGACATTGATGATACATATTTTGTTGAATCTAGTGTCATTAATGTTGAGGACATCGATACACAATCCAACCATTTTTTCACATTGTGTTTGGATGATGATATGAAAATAAAGTTCATCCGAACCACCGAAGGAGCCAAGGAATAAAGAACAAGATGCCTACATTCTGAAATTCTTCTTGCCAGAAAGTCGGCAGTACACATCCCATATAAAGGCCAAGAAGCGCATATTACTACATTGTTTTATAGGGCCAGGCAGATTTGTTCCACCACCCCANTTCACATTGTGTTGGGATGATGATATGCAAATAGAGTTATCCGAACCACCTGATGAGTTGAGGGATAAAGAACAAGATGCCTACATTCTGGAATTCTTCTTGCCAGAAAGTAGGGAGTACACATTTCATCGAAAGGCCAAGAAGCGCAGATTACTACATTGTTTTATTGGGCCAGGCAGATTTGTTCCACCACCCCAGGAGCATGATCATAGAGCAGATTCAAAACTTGGGATCCAATTCATAAGTTCAAAGTGGAGGCATAAAGTGATTCAAGAATTTGTTCGAAGGAGCATAGGAAGNTTTGTCTATATGTGATGCACTGAGGACATTGCATGATTTAAGTGTGGGGTGTTGTACATATTTGTTGTGAGTTGTTGTGTTTAGTGTGTTAGTAGTTTTAGTTGTTCATGTTAGTAAGTTAGTTTTCTTTTAAGTTTTGTAGCTTTTTCTGTAGTATTTTTATTTTAGGTAGAACAAAATTTAAAAAAAAAATCTTTTAGAAGTATGTGGACTCTTCCCGACGATGGATCTCTTAGACAGTTCTCTTGAGAGAAGTAAGTCTAGAAAAAATACCAAAAAGATTTTTGTTTTAGGTAGTGTAGTAATTCCCCCTTGGTTTTTCTTTGGACCACGGTTCTTTTCCAAGGGCTTTTAATTGAACTGAGTGTAGGTAATTTTTAATTTTTAAGAGTAGTAACCACATGGTTGAGGGATTAAGTGCAGCAATATCTTGGAACTTTGTGATGCCTTGAGAATAATTAGTACTTTGGTTGTGACGCGTAGGCTCAATTTTTGACTCCAGGATGAATACCTTAAATCGTGGATTCTTAAAATTTGCTTAACTGCTTTGACTGGAGTGTCGTGATAGATCCAATCCTGAGTGAGTTATGTGCCAAGTGTGTGTGAGGTTTGTATGTTATTCTGTGCATTGCATTTGATGTCTAGAACTTGCCCCGTGTGTGTGCACTGCGAAATAGAAGTTTTGTTCAGTCTTGGAAGTGATATAGGCGTTTCTTTGTTGAGCCAACTATGTATAGTTTACCCGCCTAATTGTTATGTATCGTAGTTAACCCCGTTGAGCCTATAATCCTGTTTCTTTGGCAACCACATTACAAGCCATACCCCTTTGTTTGAATCGATCATATATTTGAACCTTGTCACCTCTCGTAAGCACTGAAAAAGTGATGAAATATGGAAAAGTTAAAGTGTGGGGTGGTAGGTTGGTTTTTGAGGGGAATAATTGAAATAAGGAGAAAGGTGCACTGTTTTGAAAAGTAAGAGTCACTTGAGAAAAAAAAAAGAGAAAAAGAAGGAAAAAAAAATAGAAAATAAATAGTTGTATTGTTGTGCAAGAAAAATATATATGTGGTCACTCTTATGTAATTGTGCTTAAAGAAGTATGGGGTAATAACATTGAAGTGAAGGTGGAGTTGGTTTAATATAAGTTTGAGGTTGAGCGCTAAAGTATATGTATTAAAGTGCTTAGGGAGCTGTAGTCACTCTTATATCTAAATGTATCCTACCCGTCTCGAAGCCTACATTACAACCGAATAAAGTCCTACTTGATCCTAGACTGAATGAGCTCGATTAGCAGAGTAGTACACTACGGGCAAGCCTATGGTGCATCTTTTGTGGCATATGGATATTATTTCTGAGAGTGAGTCAATTCTTTCTATCTTGAGTTCCTAAGTGTTGNTTCATGAAGGAAAGGTAATGTTGTTGACCTCTATGTTAGAGTAGTGAGTGGATTGTGAATAAAGCATGGTATATGTGAGTCGACTATTGAGGCGAGGATGTCACACCTTTGTGCTTGAACTGTTTTAAAAATTCTTGGTATAACTTGTTAAGCGATTTGCTTAATAAGTTGTGTACATGAGTGTAGTTTGATTGCTCGAGGACGAGCAAATGTTTAAGTGTGGGGTNGAGTCTATTTCATGTGTAGGTGAATTGGAGATGGAAGCCGAGCTAAATGGATGCATAAACGTCGAAAATACGCTCAAGAGGCGAAGAGGAGTGCACCGAGCTATAGCTGGGCGTTTGGGCTGTAAAGCCTGGTCATACCAGGCTATAGCTGGCGTTTGGGCTATAAAGCCTGGTAAGGCCAGGCGTTATCCAGGCGTTTGAGCCTTAAGGCCAGGCCTGGCCTGGCTTTATCCAGGTGTTTGGGCCATAAATCCAGGTCCCTAGTCTGGTCCAATCCGAGTTTTGAAGATTTTAAGTGTTTCTCGGTTTGAATAGAAGTCTCCTACACGTTTAGGGTTTGTCCCAAACATATAAATAGACCCAAAAAACACAACTTTGAGGGGGAGATGCCATTAGAGACAAGATACGCCTGTGGAACACTACTCAGAGAAGCAAAACATTGATTTTTACAGCTTTTATTGATTACTTTGTAGTTTAATTGTGCAAGTTATTTTAGAGTTGATTATGATGAGCATGAGTAGCTAATTTCTTTAATCTAGGGTTTTGATGGAACCCGTTGGGGATGAACTTATTGTGATATTAATATAGCTTTGATTGGTTGATTAAACTCTATTTGTTCAACTACATTCTTGTTGTAGATGATTGAAGGGCCCTCAATTATTTGTTCCTATTTATTATGTATCTACTTGAGAGAGAGTGCATATTTAGGTACTTGTTTGAACAACACCACTCCTAGAGTATAGACGAAAGTCATAACATAGGGTTTAGAAGTTGGATTAGAAATAATGATACTTCGGGTGCAATCTAAAGTGAATTGTAATGCAATCTAGCTAGCGTAACTTGAGAGAGTGCATCTAGTAAATTATCATAATTACTTGAGAGAGATTTATGGTAGATAGAGTGTTCATGATTGATAGAGACAACTAATCAAACTATAAGATGTATCCAAGAAGGAAGTTCACCAACGGGGGAAACCATGACCTTATATCTTTATTATAATTGTTTATACCTTATTGTTAGTTAATCATTAGTTTATTAATTTTTTCAGTAGAAATAGTAAAACATCACCAATTGATATTCAAAAGTCTTGAGATAATTGATTAAGTAAAAGTTTCGTATTCTGACGGCTTGATTGATACGTAAATTCCCTGTGGGATCGACACTGGGCATAATACCCCGGATTATATTTGCAGCGCCCGTTTAGTCTTTATATAAGACATAGTTGAGCGTGATCAGTATTCTCCACACCAAGGGCATTGTGAAAGTGAGTAGAGTTGCTTTTACTACAATTCGGTTGTCAGGAGCAGCGTATCAGTGGTGGCAGGTCTATGAGGAGGGCAGACCAGCTGATGCCACACCACCTACTTGGGCTCAGTTTTCAGAGATGTCTTTGAAAGAATTTGTTTCCCGAACTCTCTGTGATGCGTGGCGCACAGAGTTTGAACGGTTGCGTCGGGCACCATGCCGGTGTCAAACCATTAAGTTTAGTGAGTTAGCCCGTCATGCACCTACTTTGGTTCTACCGTCAGAGAGCGGGTCCGCAGATTCATTGAGGGGCTTGATTATGATCTTAAAATATGCATAGCTCGAGAGTTGCATACTGATACTCCATTTCAGTAAGTAGTGGAGATTACTCGGGGTGCTCCAGTAAGTTCTTTTAGTGCACCACCGGCACGGGATTCCTTCAACAGTTATTCCAGTTATTTGGCACAGACTTGGTATGAGCAGTCGCAACCACATA
Source organism: Nicotiana knightiana (assembly GCA_005239525.1). Lineage (NCBI taxonomy): Eukaryota > Viridiplantae > Streptophyta > Magnoliopsida > Solanales > Solanaceae > Nicotiana > Nicotiana knightiana. The sequence goes on along the minus strand of ML368562.1, from coordinate 45,973 downwards.
GGGGTTTCTATGAGTGTGGTGATACTAGGAACATCATGAGAGATTGTCCCAGACTTGGGAGAGGCAGATTTCATCAGGGCACTCAGGCTGCAGGCCCCATTTCAGTTACTACTCCACCTACATATTCAGTTAGGGGTGGAGGACAGACGGGTAGAGGGCGCCCTAGAGGGGGAGGCCTGACCCGTTGATATGCTTGTCATGTTATGGCTGAGGCCGCTACACCAGATGGTGTCGTTACAGGCATGACCTTGATTTGTTATAAAGGAATATTTTCTTCACTCAACTTGGTTCTGTATATCGAGTAGAGTCATCCTATTATGCTCTGCTTGTGGGTGAGCTTCATAATTATGTGACCCACTTATAGGTTTATCCCTGTTGGGAGATTTGATGATGTTAGCCCGTGTCTATCATTTTTATTTTGTACACTATTGAGGACTATAAGTCCAAAAGTGACTTTCTATTACTCACTACAATGGAGTTTGATGTGATTTTTGAATAATTTATATCAACTTTATGAATTATATGCCTTATTGGTATGGGAGTTCATTATGTGTGTGAAACTTGTTTACGGAATTTTGTTAAAAAAAAAAAAGAAAGAAAGGGAATGAAAAATTCCAGTTGGCACAATGTGCAAAATACTTGTGATTCAGATTTGAGGACGAGATCCTCGCATTTTTTATATGATGTGAAATATTTAAACAAAGCTACAAGCCGCGGTGGAAGTTATATAAGGACGAGGTCCTTGTGGTAAAAAATTTTATGAGTTTAAATTATCCCTTTGTGAAATTAAAATTTGTACTATAGTACTAATAGGGAGTCATTCCTGTTAGGCTTAGTTGATAATTATTTTATTTGTTCCTGTGCATATTTTTGTGCTGTAAATATTGAGTTTTATCTTACGAGGTGAGTTCCCAAGTGGCGTTAAATGTGACTCGTTAATTCGGGTAAATAATTATGAGTTCTTCATGCCTCGCTTGTTACTGTCAGTTGTGTGTAGACACGAAATTGCTAGAGCCGGTTGAGACTAAGACAGTGTGTTAATGAAAAAAAAATCAAGCCTTTTGAAACTAATTAGAGCTTAAGAAATTGGCTTTAATGTTTATAAATATGGATGAAAGAAATAATCTCTACTGAGATGGTGTTGCCGGACCCATGTTAAAATTATGGTGACGTAGAATCACCTGGGACTATGTGTGAAATATCCACTCAGTAATTTAATGTCATCAGAATAATTATTGGCACGTTTGAGGACGAACGTATGTTTAAGAGGGGGACTATAACGACCCGACTTGTCGTTTTAAGAATTAACGCTCCGTTCAGAAACTTAAGGTCTCGAGCAGCTTCGTAATATGTATTATGACCCGCGTGTGTGGTCGAGATTGATTTTTCGGAAGATTCAGAATTTAATTTGAAAGAACAATTTTCATTTTGAAGCTTAAATGGAAAGAGTTGACTGGAGAGTTTACTTTTGATAAAACGACCCCGGAATGGAATTTCATGACGTCAATAGCTTCGTATGGTGATTTCAGACTTAGTAGTGTGTCTGGTTTTGGATTTGGAAGTCCGTAGGGCAATTCGACACATTTTGGCGAAAGTTGGAAATAGAAGATTTTTGAAAAAATCGACCGAGGGTTGAATTTTTTATAACAAGGTCAAGTTTTGATTCTGGAAATTGGGACAGCTCCATTATGCCATTTAGGACTTGCTTGAAAAATTTGAAGTCATTCCGGATTGATTTGATACGTTTTGGCGCAAAATATGAAGTTGGAAGATTTGAAAACTCATAATCCTATTCGATGCGCGATTCGTAATTTTGGTGTTGTTTGATGTGGTTTGAAGCCTCGAATAAGTTTGCTTTGTAGTTTACGACGTGTTGGTATATTTGGTTAAGGACCCAAGGCCTCGGGTGGATTCCGGATAGCTAATGGATCGATTTTTGGAATTTTTTAAGCTGCTGAAATTTTGTTGTTTCTGGGCAGCAACTGATACCTTTGCTTCTATGACAACTTCATCGCAGAAGCGAGCTTATTGTCTCATAAGCGATGGGAATGAAGCAGGGCAGGGTCTGGGCATGGTCGCAGGTACGAAGCAATTAACACACCTGGGTAATCGCAGAAGCACGGAATGAGGACGCAGAAGCAGATGCTGGCAGCTGTAGAACTGATCGCATAAGCAGAAATTATTTCGCACCTGCGACATCGTAGATGCGGTGAAGCTGCTCAAAGAAGCAAGGGAAGCGCAGAAGTGAAATTTTGTTTTGCAAATATAAGATGTGACTACACTGTTCGCAGGAGCGATTCCGCGCAGAAACATAAAGCATCAAAAATCAGTCATTCCTTCAGATTGTTTTTGGATTTTTGGAGCTCGATTTTAGGGAGATTTTGAGGATTTATTCACGAATTAAACTTGAGTAAGTATCCTACATCTAAAAATGATTATATTTCATAAATCTATGGTTATATTCATCGTTTACTTGGGGTTTAAATTGAAGAAAGTAAGATTTTTGCCAAACTTTGCAAGAACAAAAATTTAAGATTTGGAGGTCGAGTTGTTATCAGAATTTGATAAAATTGGTATGGTTGAAATCTTATCGGAATGGGTGTTCGGACTTCATAAAAACATAAAAATTCTGTCCGGTTCCGAGAGGCGGTCCCCACGTTGACTTTTGGTTGACTTTTTAGCCTAAAATTTTAAGTCGGCGTTTAATTATCTGAAATTGTTTCCGATGAATTTTAATGAAGTTATACAATTAATATGGATATATTTGAGTTGTCCGAAGGTCAATTCAAGTGAGAAGATGATTTTAGAATATCGGCCTAACTCCGTAAAGGTAACTATTTTGTCTAACCTTGTGTGGGGGAATTTCCCCTAGGCATTGAGTCTTATATGGAAATTGTGTGATTGAAAAACCATGTATGCGAGGTGGTGAGTACGTACTTGGTTTATATGTGAAAATTATATTGTTTAAACTTCGTAGACACCCTTATTTATTAAATTGTAAAATTTTTCGACCTTATTAAATTATTTATTGTTATGCCTCATTCACTTTTGTCGAGATTGCTTTTATATGATAATTTGGTGTGGTTTCCACTTGGATTTTTATCAGAGTTTCGTGTGTTTGTTGAGTTGATAGTTCCCCGAAATAATTATATTATGAATTTTTCCATCTGTAAATAATTAATTAAATAAGTTTAAATTGAGGTATTAATATTTATTTATCAAAATTTGGATTACAGAAGGCATTGTCTTATGTTGAGTTAATTTTCCATCCTTGTTGTTGTTTCCGAAGTTTTATATGCAGTTTGTGGAGCCTTCGGCTATTTGTTGTGAAATTAATTGATTTTGTTGTATCTTTGGAATTGGTTGTGGCCTATAGGCAATTTTTAATATGAATTATTTTTTTGTGTTGTCGTGGTAATATCTGTGTAAATTGTTATGTGATTTGGGTTATTGCTATGTGGCGTATAAGGGTGCCATTCCATTATTTATATAATGTGGGAATAAGGGTGTCACGACCCAAAATCCTAACTTAGGTCGTGATGGCGCCCAATGGCAGGGTCAGCCAAGCCAACTCTCAATTTACTAAAAATTCTTTCTTATTAGATTAAATATTTCTCCATATACTCAGTTTTAAAACTTAAAACATGGTTCGACAAGGATAAATGGCCAGTTCTAATCAAAAGAAGTCATGAAGAGGCGTGACCCAATATATATACAAACCCCAAATCCATAATAACTAACACGTGTGTGCCAGGAACTAGTGTCACAAGTCCTCGGACATACTAACAGAATATGCAAAAGATATAATATACAGTCCTACTGTCTGAAAGAAATAGACGGGAAATAAGCAAAAGAAAACCCCATGGTGCTGTCGGAGATCGCCAGGAGAAAAAGCAGCTCACCGTGAAGTCAGGTCCGTCTAATATTAAGTCAAGCTCCGGCCCTACAACCAGATGCACCAGCCTCAGAACCTGTACAATTAAGTACAGAAGCGTAGCATGAGTACATAAATATATATGTACCCAGTGAGTATCCCGCCTAACCTCCAAGAGGTAGTGACGAAAGGTCGGCATGACACTCACTAAGGTCCACCAATGTAATTTAACAGAATATGATAGAAATGGTAGGTATGTAAAGGCAGTGAAGAAACAAATATATATAAGGCACTGAAATCCAAGGAAGTACTGGAATGAATAAAACAATTACTACTTCACTTTTTCCCAAATATCTGTCAAATCAATATCCATGAATTTAGTAACAAATAAATCATGTGCATGCAGGGTAAGGACAACGGGCCGGAGTCATAAGATAGTCATGTTCGTGCACTGCCGAGGGTCGAACGACCCGAACAATAATTGCACCTCTCCACAAAGTACTCACATCTATGCACTGCCGAGGATCGAACGGCCCGTACCAAAAGTGCATTCTCTCAATCCTCTCTATGCACTGTCGAGGATCGAACGGCCCGTACCAAAATTGCATCTCTCAATCTGTCGTGGCGTACGGTCCGTTCCCATAAGAGTGGGGGAAAATCACACTCCACTCGCGGAACGTAAATTGCGAAGCGGTCACATGCACACACATTATTCCTTTTTAAATTACTTTTCAGTGAACAATTCCTTACAAGTTTCTCAAATTCCATGACCTCATGGAAGTAAGCAACATGTAACATTGAATTTATTAAGCATATAGTTCATATCAAGTAAAACACAAGGCATGATGTGGGCCTAACTACCCGGACATAATAGTAATAGCCGCTACGTACGGACTCTCATCACTTTGTACGTACGTAGCCCCCACAATTATCACATATAGAATTTAAATAACCTGGGGGGGATAGTTCCCCTTTACAAGGTTAGAAAGGAGACTCACCTCGCGTCGCACCTACTCCCCGGGTCAAGAATGCGCCCGAAACTCTGAACTCGACACCCACGGACTCAAAACTAGCCAAATGTTACACAAATATATCAATTCATATTCAAAGCATGGAATTATCCTATTACTTAGCCAAATTAGCCATTCTTGAAGAAATTCGAAAATCTAACCTCAGGCCCGCATGCTCGGATTCCAAAAATTCTCGAAGGAAACACTCACTCATAGCCTAAGGATCATTAATATATGATTTTTACTTGATTTCATAGCTAATTGACGGGTAATTTTCTAAATTCTCGTAGGCCCTAGGTTACTATCCAAATTCCTAAATTTTCACTAATCAAGTAGTTAAATTCCACTAAGAATGCATGCATTAACTAACTTTAGGATAGAATCTACTTACCTTTCAATGATTGGGTTGTTGAGCCCTTTTCCCAAGCTCTCAAAGTGTTCTAATGGAGGAAGAAATGAAGAAATAATGAAGAATCCCGTATTTAAGAAACACACTGCCTGACAATGTTTCCGCACCTGCGGCTCGAGGACCGCACCTGCGAGCAAAGGCTCGCACCTGCGGCTCCACCCCTGCGGAACCTTGTCTGCACCTGCGAGAAATGGACTGCCCGTTGGGGGTCGCACCTGCAACTGGGCAACCGCACCTGCGGATCACACCAGAACAGGTGCACCAGCAACTATTCAGCTGGTTTTTGGCCTGGTGTGGTGTCTGGGAGACACCAAGGCCCACTCGAGCCCCCGTCCAAGTATATCAACAAGTCCCAAATCATAATAAGAACTCGCTCGAGCCTTCGGAACACCCAAAACAACGCTAAAACTCAAAATCACACCTCAAAGCCCTAAAACCAAACTTAGGAACTTTAGGTTTTCTTGACTTCGCTAACAACGCGCCGAACCGACCTATACTACTAGGAATGACACCAAATTCTTTAGGCAAGTCATAAATGACATACCGGAACTATTCCCGGTCACGGAATTCCGTTCGGACCTCGATAACACAAAAACACGTCCCAAACCACAATAGAAACTTAAGGAACTTCTTATTTCAATATTGGGCGCTGAAACTCTCCTAGATTATCCAAAACCCATTCTGAACATACGCCCAAGTCCGAAATCATCATACAAAGCTATTGGAACCGTCAAAATTTGATTCCGAGGTCGTTCACTAAAAATGTTGACCGAAGTCAAACTTGGCCTTAAAGGCCCACCTTAAGGAACCAAGTGTTCGTATAGCACTCTAAACACTTCCGAAACCCGGTCCACCCGCCCCCGCAAGTCATAAATCACTATAAGCCGCTATGGGAAGTTTCATTTAGGGGAACAGGGTCCGATAAGGCAAAACGACCGGTCAGGTCGTTACAAAGGGCGACATTTCACTATGGTTATGTGTGTTGAGATATTTTCAGGGCGAAGTGACAAGGGTGGCTATTATAGATAGTGATAAGGGTGGATATATGAGCGATAATGGGGGCTATAGGAGAGATAAAGGTGACTATTTTTAGGGATGATATGTGATAATAAGGGTTATTGTGTTGGTAATTTTTAAGTGGAGATGTGGGGATATTGTGTTGATGATTTTAATGTGATGTTGTGATTTCTTTATATTTTGTGCAACTTTTTTTGTTAATTCAGAAAATTTGATAATGGTCTGATTCATGTTAAAATTATGAGCATGTGGATATTTTCGGGTGGTTTATATTATTGTCAGATGAACTATCCGCGCATATGTGATATGAAATGTGGGCACGAGGTGCTGGGGAAAATATGATGATTTTATTACTGGCACGTGAGTTGTTCATGCGGTTGTGATAGAAATATGGGTACGAGGTCCCGTGAAAATATGAATGTGGGCTGAGACCCGTATTTTATGATTATGAAATGAGGTGTCACAACATGACTTTTATTTGAAATAATTTTATTCAAGATATTTATTTGAAATAATTATATTCGAAAGAAATTCACTTGAAAGATATTTATTTAAAAGAAGTATATCCGAAATTTATTTATTGGAAAGGATTATATTCTAAAGATTATTATTTGAAAAATTTATAGGTGAAAGATTTATATTTGAAGGACTTGATTAATTGGTTGTACTTGTATTCATTATTTGTTGAGCAATATTTATAGTGTTCTTGTTTCCTTATTGTTTATATTACTGGTTGATTATTGTTGTTATGATTACTATTTATTTCCTATTATTTTTGTACGCTATATTGCATAGGTTATTAGACTAGTGAGTGTCTTGAGTGTAACTGGCCACTACTCCACTGAGGTTAGTCTTGATACTTACGGGTACCGACTGTGGTGTACTCATACTACACTTCTGCACATTTTTGTGTAGAGCCAGGTATTGGAGATATCGGATTCGGATAGAGCTAGAGTGTGATCGCAAGGACTCAAGGTAGAGCTCCTTGGTCGTCGCAGTCCCTTTGAGTCTTTCCATTTTATTATACTATCAACTCTTATTCAAACAGTGTTTTATACTCGATCCTTGATATCATTGCATGTATTCAGTTAGAGTTCGTGACTCTGTATTACCAGTTTCGGGAGGTTGTTATAATTATTTCCGATGTTGGTTGCGACACTTGTATTAAATTATCTGTTCAAAATAATGGCTTGAATTGTAATTATAATCGGCTTACCTAGTCTTAGAGACTAAGTACCATCACGACACCTGTGGTGGGATTTTGGATCGTGACACAGACGTCTCCATACTGGTCCGCAAGACTCTACTAAACTCGCTTATGAATCGTAGCACCTATGAATCTATGGCTCTAATTCAACTTGTCACGACCCCAATTTTCCTCCGTAGGATGTCGTGATGAGACCTAGTCTCTAAGACTAGGTAAGCCTAACACTTACTGAATTAATAATGGAATTTAACCCAAACAAATGTCAAACATAAAACTTAAATTTCTACATAAAGCCAACAATCCCAACATGATACATTATCCCAAAATCGGTAGTACAAGTCATAAGCTCTACTAAGTTCACTAGGAAATTTCTAAGTACAACTATTCCGGAATTGAAATAAATTGTACAAAATAAACTCCAGATGGAGATTCCGAGGCTTGCGAACGCGACGACAGGTGTACCTTGAAGTCTTCACAGCAATATCTGGTAAGCTATCTAATGATCAACACACTCCGAAGGACCTGGATCTGCACAAAAATGTGCAAAAAGCGTAGCATGAGCACACAACAGCAGTACCCAGTAAGTATCAAGACTAACCTTGGTGGAGTAGTGACAGGGAACAGTCAAGACACCTACTAGACATAATAACCTGTACAAGTATAAATGTGAAACTAACAGGTAAGATGACAACAATACTTGCAATAAAAAACTAGAAGCAACAATTAAACAACAAGGAACAAACATGTAATAATGTCGTCAAGTAAGCTGAATACAGTCAAGGTTCAGTCCAACCAAGTACAGAAAAATAGGTAGCAACCAAAATAAACAACCGCTTTCACACAAGATTTATACAAGAAATTTCCCGAGGTACCACACTTCATCACCACAACTCACGGGTCCCAGATCACGAACCCTAATCACTTGCCATCTTGTGCCCACATTACAAAACACAATGGCATGGACAACTCACATGTTGCACGTACAACTCATATCTGCATGGAAAACTCACATGCTAAGGGAGTAACAATATCCTATATCTGCACGGACAACTCACGTGCCAGCAATAACACTAACTCATAATCGCACGGACAACTCGTGTTCCAATAGTACAACTCTCACACAGAAGGCAAGTACACCAGAATACATGTAAATGATAAATAAACATCAGGGTTCATCTTCTTAAGCTGATATGAGGGGTTAATTACATGTATGCTTGTGAACGTGGTCTATCACAACTCGAGTCAACAAGTGAGAATAGAGACAACAAATGACACAAAGGAACAACACAACAAAGCGTAAAATGCATGACTCATACAAAGTAGGACACCACTACACAATATCATCAATAATAATGCCCCCAATCCATCACAAGTTATCACAAATCATCCCCCGCATAGCCCCCTTGTCTCACCACGTGTGCAACAATAAAGTAAATGCCCGCCTTGTCTCGCTGCACACGCATAATAATATTCCTACCTATTCTCGTCACATATGCAAACCCACATATATATATATGTGTGTGTGTGTATATATATATATATATATATATATATA